>WURT03016588.1:0-35320 GCA_009936505.3 Holothuria glaberrima | reverse complement strand
GCAAAATAACGGACTCGGCTTCGCCTCGTCCGTTATTTTGCAATTTGGAGTCTCGACGGTTTATTCACCAATAATAGACCGTCAAATGCGATTTATTCCTTATGTGAAAGGATGGGCATAGAACAATATACCAATTCATATCTACTCCAAATTCATCTGACTCTGACATTTTCGTGGGACTTTGTTTTGAAGAGAAAGGTTTTCTGACACCTTGAAGATACCTTCCATTTGCAAGAGCCGTTCTAACTTCATGTTGTTAGGCGCTCTACAACATGTAAGGAAGCTTTGTTTCAGATGAAAAAAAGATCAAATCTGTGCAGTCTGGCATGTCAGTTTATATGTATTCATAAATTTGTAAGTTTCATGTTCGCGATAACTGAAATAGCGATATAATCCTCCCGGCTAAACATTCAAAGATACGATTAGATTAAACAAGAATAGGCGTATGCATAAGGGAAAAACGAAATCTGATAAAATTACATTTTTTTTTCTAGACTATAGGCTGTTCGAATTTCAAATGATCCTATTGGGATGTAATAAATACCTTTCCGGTGAAAGTTTGGGATGCAAAATGTCCACATGAGTGATTGATTATAGAATGAATACAACTGTCTAGAAACTTCGCATTTTGTAATTGAATACAATGTAGAGACAAATTGCTGATTCCTATAGGGTAGGGCAACTTGAAAACGTAAAAAGCTAGAGAGTTGATGGTTTAAATGGACTTCAAAAAATGAAGCAAATTATTTCTGTCAGAATGATTCAACTGTCCAACGATTAAACCCCACAATGATGGAATGCCCTCATTGAAAACAAAGATAAGCCTAAGACAAGGAACCTTTGCCAGATACTGGAATCATTCCTGATTATTCTACGTTTGATGAAGTTAGCTTTGAATCTAAAAAATTCGCCGGAGGCAGTTCCAAGGAACGTAGTTCCTGTGGGATGATAAAAGGGAAAACTCATGAAAAGAATAGAATATGGAAAAATCTGTCTGTCGGTCTCAAAGAGACCCAGAAAACCTTGACAATTAAGTTAATGCTATATTTCATATAGTACGTGAATATCAACAAGTACAGCTAGCCATGGAAAGGCTCCAGATGAAATGGAAGATGAAACAAAAATTTCGTCAAGTCATTTTGATACAATAATTCTAACATTTGACAAAATGTTATAAAATTACAATATATAAATATATATATATATATATATATATATCGCCTTATGATCAGATCAATCACTTTTATGCCCTCGCAAGGTGTAACTTATCCCATTTAATTTCGATTTCTGTTTTTACAAAAGGTGTGGTGTCATAAAAATAGTCCTTAAATACTTACAACTATTCTGTAATTTTTTACAACCTTCAATGAGAACCATGCTCTGTTTTCTCTCACCATCTCATAGCCCTACACCGAAAAGGATGAGATTGACTTTATTCCCCTTTTGAGTAGCCTTTCGAAACCCCAACATGTGGCATAATTTATGCAAAGTTTAAAGTGTGTACCCTTGTGTGTTTTTGCTTCTTTCATATAAGAGTTTGGAACTTGGGCATCAACTTGCGCCCTTCACTTCATAAAGATGGTCGTTTTATCTATGACTAAGGCCTAGGTGTTTCCCTTAAAACTGACCATCAACACCGAAAATTTCAAATGTGACCAAAAAGAGGTTTTTGTTTCCCACCCGACATTGTGTACTCAATGATCAGTTTCACACTTAGCGCAAGTGAATCGACTTCACGGGTTTGTCACCCATATTTGAATAACTACCGATGACATCTGACTAATTATACAATAATGGACTAAGTCATAAATTAGTCAAACGAGATTTAAAATTTGTCACAACTTACTAAGTCAATTGGTTAGGGATTAGTCAAACATTGTGTGACTTGTCGACTCAACAAATTCTTAAATAATTTGTGAGCGTTGAGTAGAAAAAAGAACTGTCTGTTTTCATACTTGTTATACCTAACTATGACTATGATTAGATAGCTATGGTAACCAAACTCAATTTTTATACATAGCATAAATAATGCGTTACCTATAGGATGTGCATGTAGACTTTTGTTACAAAATAATTAATACCATATCCGACTGAATAGAGCTTCACTTTAGCTCTTGAATACTTCTCAGAATACTGTATATAAGGACCTGGTACGATTCGAGAAATGTGTAGATTCGATACTCTCCATGAAAGCGAATACATTTTATATTGCAGTCAAAAGTGTGTAAAAATAATGAGCAACGCTTCTCTTTCATTGCCTTCCACCTGCACAACGTGCACACTACAATGGTTGCTCAAGACATAAGCCTTCCCATGGAGACTTTATTATTTGTTCGGTGTAAGATGTGGTAAAAAGTTGAGGTTCTCTTGATTTAGAAGATTTTCTGTGACAGTTAAGTCTTCTTTTTCTCTACCTCCATGTCCCCATCCCATCTCTCTCATTCATACTGCTTGTCTTTTTTATATTTTAATGCAAATCTTTGACTTGCAGGGTCTTGTTCAAAAGTCTTTGGAGAGGTCTTAGCTCCAGAATTAAGCTATCGTTTTTCGTAAAAAGTTCACAAACTAATGTTGTGTTATAAGCTTGCGTACAGATCTTTCTGTTTTCCGTGAGAAACCAGAGTTACAATTGGAAATGGGTAATACACTTTTCCTATTCTTGCCACGGCTGGATTACTGGGATTCACACACGGGTAGGGAAACGAAAGTCCAGTGTAAAAAGAATCAGGGCTCAATTCATACAGATCCTGAACACTGTTTGATGAGATTTTTTATGCTTCAGTGGTGAAAACTAAAACATACCCCGCAGCAACTGGGTGATAAATTGAGACTTTTTGCTCTGTAATTGCTGAAATATCGACTTCTACTCGTATTCGAGGCGGACAAGATGACAAAAGAATGTACAGAGAGCGGTAGATCCTGCTGACGTCATAGCTTAAGCCCTCGAAGCACATTTTTCCATTTTCATTTTCCCCCAAAGCTATCAACGCGAATGCATTGGACAGTCAGGACAACTACGGTACATTTGCTACCTCAAATCTAGTACAAGCCTAATTCCACCGTGTATCAAAGCACGTTATGAGATTCGAAGTTGTAAACATTGTGTATGTTGTCATCTGTTGAAACGTTGCTGCCTAGTGGAGATCAATAAGGAATGATTACCACTCGACTATTTTGATATGTTACAGTTTCGCTTGACATTCTGAAGTTCCAATATTAAAAGTAAGATATCTAGTTTGCTTTCGAAGGATCCATCACCGAGAGATTTTGAACAACGTTTAAAGCGAGTCACTTGTAGGTTAATATATAATAACGAGACCAGGCCTGTAACTCGAGAGGGTCAAGGGGTCGGACGACGCCTCCTGAAATGAGAGTTCTGCATTCGCCCTCTTGATCGGAAAAAAATTCAAAAATTGCTAAATGATGTTACCTCCCTACAGAAAACACCTCACCCTCAGTACGGTGACTACATTACTTCATTGACATCCTAAACATCCTACCCTGACTTCTGTTTAAATGGAAAAGCGCCCTCCTTTTACTAATACCACTTGTACCACTTTCCTCAACATAAGAGTATGAATTCTGAACATTTTTGGGCGAGTTTCGATGTTCAGAGCAACAATGTGTACACTGGCCCATTGCAACGGGCAATGTCAATGCATATCCTGCTCCCAATATATCATATCAATGTTTAAATTCTCATGTGACTACTCAACAATTCAATACAAATTATCACAATTACATGCTAAAGCTCAACATAAGAGGGAACGATGCTCAACACACGTATCTCAATTCTCAGTTCCTTCTCTCCCGGGGATTTGCACCCATACATACCAGGGAGGAAAAACTGAATACAATATTCAATTATGTTAATAATCTTCCATGCAAGCATTCAAATGACAATCCTCGAATCAACCTATCAATTTTCAACACCGGAGATACCAATACTCAGCATTACCATGTGAATGTCCTTTAATTACTTAACCGTTTTATTTTTTAGCACCACAATACTAAGAAATGTCAGAGCTGTATTCATTTTCAATTGTTAAGCTACAAACCAAAATTCCGTTCAATAACTGTGTGAAGTACGAGTGATAATTTCCAAGTACTTTTGTTCATTTTCCAAAAAGGTCGAGATGTTAGAATAAGTCGATTAGAAGACGTTAATAGTACCGACATGTAGACCTTATGTACGACATCTCCTTCAGACGTTTGGCATCTTCTCTCACTATTTATTCATTCTATTTTTCATGGCCGCTTCCTTTTACTTAATTTTTCTTATTTAACTAACATTTCCGTATTCGGTTTTTTTTTTTTTTCTTTCTTTTTATTGTTTTTGTTCTACATAGCATTCCCTTCTTATTTTTTAAGTCTGCCTTTTGTTTATTTTGCTCTTATTTTATCTGATTTTCTTTTTCTTGTCTTTTCTATTTTCTCACTCTTTTTATGTGGTGCTTCCCGTTACCTTTCTTATACTGTACTGTGCCATTATTTCTCTAAATTTTGAATTATTTCTGCTTTTCTTATCATTCAAATTTCCAAGGATGTTTTATTTTCCCCAATACCTTCTCATCGTTATTTGCATTTTTATGTATTTGTTATAGTTCCTTTTTTTGTCGTATGATTAGTTTCCTGTATTGTCCATGCTAGCAATTACTGTTCTTTACTTTGTTTGCTTTTTCTTAACCTTTCCTCTCCTTTTTCTGTCTTCCAAGGACAAGTCCATTTAGGCAATCATAATTGTCGCACTTTATACATTTATTAAAAGAAATGTACCTAGTTGTAGATATTACCACTCAGCTGATCCAGACAACAGAGCCCATAGCTCTTAGTTGTGGAAGATGAACTTGTGAATTTCTTTCATTTATCTGATAAATTTGTAATGTCTGAATGTCGATTAAACTTTCATTTGCTACACAAACTATTGGTATTTCTGGCATAATCCTATTTTATTCTGCGATTATGAAGTATTTCAAATAAACTGTGAAAAGTTTTGCATGCCACGTCATCTTATCTGAAAATTCAAAAGTATCATTTTTGCTAAGAAATGTGACCTATTGGACCTAAACCTTTCACTCGATTCTCTTGAAATTTAACGCCAAAAGATATTCTAACATTTTTTCTTTAACAGAAAGAACAAAAGGTATCTGTAGCTTAAGTAACAAGCATTTTAATGAATCTTAAATATTTCGGTGTTAATGTCTTCGTATTCTTTTATTTTTCATTTCTCGTTGTTTGGATTTTGGTGGAATTTTCTCGGAGTTCATTCTTGCTTACATTAAAAGTAGTTCATTGCTTCAGACATGTTTACTTCTTTTGGCATGTTCAGTTCTTAAACAGCTTATGGGTATCGTTTTTCCGGAAAATAAAAACGACTTGCCTCCAGAGTATTTTCTTTAAAAAAAAAGACTAGAAACTCAACATATATTTAAGCTGAAGGGTAGCCTAACAGGACTGAAAAACGAAAGAACACTTCAAAATACAGGGCTTCATATAAGAGGGTGCAGAATTCCGGTAAATCTGTCTCCCCCCATAACAAAATTAAGTCCAGACATCACTTGCAGAAATATTAGCTAAACGCACTTTGATAATTCAACCTAACTTTCCAAGCATTTGTCATGCATAGCATACGGCTGAATTGTAATGCTCTAGGCTAAAATTCCGAACAGCTTTAAGGAAATTGGTATGTCATTGAATGCAAACTCTAAAGACTTTCACCTTAATTTTTATTACCAAATCTATCAGTATTTGTTTTTTATCTTAAAAGAAGGGTCTTAGCCCAAATCAAGTTTTAATTTGTTAGAGGGGTACTTATTCCAAGCATTCTGGTGAAATTTGAATTGAAATCCGACGTGTGGTTCTCAAGATATTAGCAATTAAAGTTGTCACATTTTCAACACAAAGTGAACGAAGTGAACTTGAAGCACGAACATATGACGTCATAGACCTACATTAATGAGCAGTCTCTTTTCTTTAAACTTCACAACCAATTTTCTCCTTCATAATCCCATGTTATTGGAATGTGAGATGCTAGAAATTTTACAAACCTTACATCCCACATGGGGAGGTCATATCCCTGTTAACTTCAACACAACAGACTAAAAACGAAGGAAACAAAGCATTTCTCATCAATGTGAGGAAGTGATATAACCCCTGCTTGCCTCAAGCTCACTTTGGGTCACAAATGTAGTAACTTCAATTGCTGTTATCTCGAGTACTGCAGGTCCAATTTAGATGAAATTTTCATAAAATTGCGTAAATTTAGTTTCACTTTTACATGTGACAATTAATAGTTTGCTTAAACCTTTTCTTTAAGGTCTTTGTGCCGATTTGTTGACACCTGTTGACAATTACAGGTTAATGAATTGGCTGTAGGATGGATATTTATTGTTTCCATTTAAGACGCCAATTAATTATCAACATCTCATCCGTATATTTCGAGGATGATGTCAAGAAGACATCGCTTAACCGTCGATGAGACCCATATGACATTTGATGAGGTGTGGAGAACCTACAAATTTAGAAAGTATTGTTCATTCAAATCAGTGTCTTATCCAGGTTTCCAATGGTTGTTGTGGCAGTTTATCTGCTTTTGGAAAGATGCCGTTTTGAGATCGATTTGTGAATAACTGAACTCACATTATGATGCCATTTACTGTCATGTCAAAATGCTGTAGAGAAAATGGGTCAGTAGGAGTAGAAACTTAAGAAGAAGCTCTTCGAAACAGTACTTAAAGTTTACTGACTTATTTGCATTTACAGGTAGAGTGCAGTAATGCAAATTTCCAAGCAGATTCTCATTCTCTCAAGCCTGTCGTGAATGTTCGTAATATATTCGAACGCATATAGTGTTCTCAACGTGCATCAGTAAAATCTCCGTTAAACCTATAAAATCTCACACTGCAAAATTTTCAACGTCCTCTTTAGCAAGTTGTTCAAAAATCGAAACTTGTCCAAAGTACCCGGAAGGGTCTTGGCCCAGAATTTCATTCCAATATCATGTAGTATTACGGAGCCCAATATGGTTGAAAGTAATTTAGCTGCTAAATCGCCGAAGGAGACCCGAGCCTGTTATACCAACCGATAAAATTAAGTGATGGGACGATGTTTTAACAAACGTTCTATTGCGTAGCTAAGTGCTTTAAATAAAGGGTCGGTTTTCATAAACTAGTAGCAGAGTATCAAAAATGGCTTAGAGGTTTCGATTCACAGAGCCAGAAGGTCTATGGTTCGGATATTATTATATTGTAAAAGCTAGGAACTTTGCGCAGTATCTACTGGCAAGCAGTGAAGATTACTTTTTTAAAAGTACTTAGCAAGGCAATGCTCGAAAGGGATAAAAAATTTGTATGTCATCCCTATCCAACATAGTCAAGGCAACAACAGTTTGTTAATATACAAATAATGAATGTTTATGAGTGCGATGGTATGAATAATTTCATGAGTTGAAAGATTGAATGATCTATTCATCGAGGCGAAGCCGAGTTGAATAGAACGTTCAATCTTTCAACGTATGAAATTATTCATACTATCGCAGGAATGAAAAACATTCATTATCTGTTTTATATAACACCTAACTTTCTAAATCATAGATTTTGGTCAAAATTTGATTGAACGTACCCCAATGGCTGACGTCACTGCCGTGGGTTAGTATATACTAACCCACGACCGTGGGTTAGTACCGAATAAGCCACGGCATGTGACGACCAATCCTCCAATCAGATGTAGAGAAATTAATAAGGTGTTATATAATAAAATATAGTTAATAAAGACAAATTCCTGTTATTTATTCTGGGATATTACACTTAGATTCGGTTTAGTAACCATGGACGATGAACTTGGAAGTAGTAGGTAGGTAGTAGGTAAAGCCTGCAATAAAGTCATCTTTTTTGTGTAACAGTGGGTCCGGTAATATGACGGCAATTGTTGTGACGTTATATCGATTCCATTCTAATAGATGTTTTAAATCTCCTATATGATTATGCATATTATCCATGAAATAAGAGAAGAAACAGCTGATAAGCATTTCAAATTGTAGCAACGTGATAAGTTTTTGCTTTTTTCCAAGCGAGTGTTTTTTCTGGCTCGTGTCTGGATTCAGAAAAGGCAATTTAAGTTACTTTCAAAAAGTATTGATAAGAATATTTTGATGGTGTAGGCTATTTCTCTCCATTTTAATCATTAGAAGATTTGTAACCCGTCCAACTTACGTTTGGTACAAAGCACCCACCCCTACTGTGGTAACTTCATTTATCTTAACAACTTATACCGTACCTCTTGACATATGTGGTTGAGAGAGGTGTTGTGACTGTAAGTAAAGGTTGTATTTCTAGAGAGGCGCGAAGCCTCCGTGCAGTTAACAACTTTTCTCCTGATTCTCTTGATTGTGTAAATCTCAAGGGGGCGTTTCAGAGCAATTTAATGTAGCAAACAATTTAGTCTACCAAACTTACGTGATTTTACTGTTTTTAATGAACATAAACTACTATCCATTTACATTTGAAAATGCTTTGAAAATTTTAACTTAAGTTTGTTTGTTTCCCCGTTATCAAAACACAAACAGAAAACCGGGTTGAACAGGCTCCCCTTTACGCCTAATGCATATGACGTCACAGAGCAGAGAGTGCTCCCTCATTTGGAGTCAAGAGCGACTCATTACAAGTTACACCAACAAATGCAGACAGATGATTTTGTCAACCAATCGGATACATGTGTAAGTCAACCACACGCGCGTGCGAAGTCTACAGCGTGCCATGCCCTTCATTGTTTTGCATCCAGAATGACGTCGTGTGACGTCATTGCATAAGATCTCTTTCGAAAACGGATCTGTGTGACTTAATTAGATTTCCGTTGATACATATGTGTTATTAACAGACCTTATATAAAGAGGGTCGTGACAATTTAGCTCATATTAACAGGAAACTTGTTACAAAATCATTGTAGAGACTACTAACTCTTAATTACCTCTTCTACTGAATTATAAAATAGTAATTCTAAAATGTTTTGGAAAGAAAAACCAATTCTGATATCAACAAAATTGAAAGTGATTGAAATGATAAGAACAATAAAAAGTTTGTCGCAGCTGAGATTTGTTATATCTTGATTAGAATCTTTGAATTCTGTCCCTGAAATCTCTTCCATACCTTTTGTGAGTTCATAGTCAGGATGTATAAAGGAACTTTGTTTGCAAAGATTATCTGTAGTCGCACTTCCATTGTTAAGTTTTTTACGTAACAACTCATTGTACATATAAAATGGAAGGGAAATACGTAATGCTCTTGAAATCATTTTTTCCCAAAATATTGTGAAGCACAAGAATAATGAAGGTTGTATCATTGAACAATTTAAAGTTTTGGTGAACAAATTGTTCATGACCTAAAACTGAGCAGTGAATTTCTTTCTGTAGAATATTATTACTTGCAAAACATAGTTACCCAGCTACCTTACTTTATACTACCTTCATACTATGTCTGTAAATTTAATAAAAAAATAAAAAAAATCTCAAACTCAAACGTATTATTTCCCTTAAAGATAGTTTCTTGTTACTAAATACTACAATTTATAAAACTCCTTTTTATTTTGATTAAAACAAACCAAGGAATTAAAATGTTAATATTGATATCGATCACCAAAAACGAAAGGGTCCTTCTTGTCAAAATGAAAAAATCTTAATCCCTAATATAATAAGGAAGAGAAAACAAAAACTTGAGTGATAAAAACTGAAAAAATAAGTGCTTGGTTGAGATTTGGACCCGACCGTGAGCTTTGGAAACCAAGCACTTCCCACGGCACCTTTAACGTACACGTTAATTGAAGAGTATGTAGTCACATCATCCTACACACAAGTCTACCAATAGGTAATTAAAATGGGAATTAATAATTGATTTATCAGTTATTCTTGAGTAAACAAATGTGTTGTTCTCTTTAATTTCATCTGTGAAATGGTACAAACATTCTCTTTTCGTTGGTTACGTAACCACACAATTTGTAGCTACGGCTGAGTGCCCACTGTTTATTCTTGAAATATCGTGTTTATAAGCAGTTTACAAGGTTTTGCAGATTCACGTTTGGTGACCTCATATGACCTTGGACCTAAACCAACATTAATAGAGTACTCTCTCTCTTGACAGATACAAGCCAAGTATGAAAAGTATCGGTTTTGACCTCCGGTGACCTACAGGTGACTTCTGGTGACCCCTGACTTCCATAAAAAGGAACAAAAACCTTTGCTTGATTTTGATAAGTCTAGTAATTGTATTAAAAGTATCCATCAGTGCCATTTTCAAATAACGCGTTTATCAATATTACGCGAGCACCTCTGGTGATCTCAGATGACCTATGATCTCCAACAACAACGACTTTTTTGTAATATGATGAATCCGTATACCCAGTATAAGAGTGCGAATCATTCCTCTCTTAAAAAACGGTGTACACAAGTTTGTTTGTTGTTTGTTTTTTTCTGTTTTGACCTCTAGTGACCTCAAATGATCTCTGATCTTCCAAAAATACAGGAGTCTTCCTCTTAATATTACAATTTTATATCTTGAATATGAGAAGTATTCACAATCTTGAGATAACGTGTTTACAAGCAATTTACAAGGTTTTCTTAGTTTCACCTCCGGTGACCTCAGATAACCTTTGCCCTCCAGGCATAGCCGGGGTTTACCCAATGATCTAGACAACATGTAGGTTACGCCTCCCCCTCCTCCGATATTTTGACTTTTAGGGGCCCCCGAAAATTTCCATATACGAGTTAGCTGTTAAATCTAATTTTGAGTTAACCAGAAATCCTTTCCTTTCTTCCTACTAAAATATAGAGACACTACAGCACTAGCTTATTAGTCTTAATTTTCTAATCTACATCGTTATTTGGAAGGAAATTTGGTGAATTTTAAATTACTTATAGTATATGTACCAAGGCCTAAGCTGCTCATTTCATGTGGGTTGCGACGTATGGTAAAGTTGTCGTAGGGTAAAATATTGTATTTACTCTAGCACGTGGTTACATGCATGTCCTAGAAGTGTATTCGTACTTTTTCATATTTGCTGTATTAATCGAGATTTGTTTTAAATTGATACGATCTTATCACGTTGTTTTTGAGGCCTGATAAACAAAATTCTCAAAAGCGATCATTATCTGCACTTAAGCAAGAGGGAAGGTTCATTTACGGGAATGAAAGGGGTACTTTTAGCTCGAAATTTTCTACGCGCTACACGCTAATTTATGGTAAGATCGGTGCTTCTCAGTCAGGCCCCAGAAACTCGGGGTCCACTAGATAGGAGTGGGGATGGATGTGATTGTGTGAGAAGCTCTGAATTCCGATCAATAAACTGCTTAGTCTCTTTTTTATGTTCATATTGACATGTACATGATCTTGGATCAATTGTAGTCACTTGACGCTTTAAAATAATGTACAGTGCAATGAACAGATGAAATACATTTTGAGCACCTTAATTTCCATAAGCAAGAAATTCACATCTGACTGTCTTTAATATTAAACCTTTCTTCGGAAAAGGCCCGCACATTCCTTCTTTGCCATTTCGAAAATTATGCGATTCTTTGTTTACTCATAGCCTTACCCAGCCGGGGCAGGGTCAGTGCCCCCTCCCCTGAAATGTTCAAATCAGTTTTCATCACATCTGTGTAAATTTCAGAGATTTTAAAATAAAGAATGTTTATAGATGTCATTTGTAAGGCAGGGAAAGTTCCATTTCTTGCAATAAGGGACAGACACGTAGCGTAGTGGGAGGGGTGTTTCATTTCAATATTTTCCTGGGCAGACTTCTAATTTTCACTCTCACAAAGTCAGTCATTAGCCCCATTGCAACAACTTGTTCAAAATCGGAGATCCACACCCAGCAGTTATATCAGCATTAAGTGAATTGAATTTTGCCTTAATTCTAGTATGGGAAAGGAAACGAGGTTGAGAAAAAGACATGTTGGTTTTTGTAAATCTATTTGGGAAAAGAATAAAAGTTTTCAGCCAGGTAGGAAATTACAAAGAAAAGGTTGAGAATCACTACCGGCTGGTGTAGTGCCGTCGATGCATTAGGTATGTAATGTACTTGCTAAAAAGTTCCTCTCAGTATCATTCTTGTCCCCTCTAACCAAACCTCTTATCTCCGAGACTGAATCATGAATGTATTTTTTTTTTACTTCTAATAGTTACACGTTTCATTTTAAACTTTTTTTCATATTGACATGACTACAGGTAATGGTACTGCGCCGAAAGCTTAAATTCTCAGTATCGATTTTCTTGATATACATCGTATGCTTCGACTACCATCAGAATGCCCAAGCGCACCTTTGCAAGTAGTTATTGATGTAACGATTATTGTATTACATGCAGATTCGCCCTCATGTTGCAATTGACACGAACTGGACTTTCAAAAACCATATTTCATGGATTTCTATATACCAATGGCAAGCGCATATATTACCTTCAGTAACCTGTTTAACACATAACAAAAATGAATACAGCAGAGGTTATATCAAGTTCTATTTCTTCCCTACACAATTAACTAACCAAATAACACGTGTCTCGGTCTCAGTATGTCTCTTAAGGGATACAGATTCTTAAATCATGAAAGGTAGAACAGTCTTATGCAAATTGAAAAGTATGGGAAGAGGCATGTCTGGCAATCTGCCGGCATCGGCACTTTTTCCAAAAATTTCTTCGTTAGCTACACACCAGTGGTGCTGGCGCTCGGCTTTGATAATGTCAAGTATGAGTCCCACCCACAAATGATGTCACCAAAAATGATACTGGAAGGGCCCTCCTCTTATGATAGGTTTTACGGCACCCAAAGGTAAATCCGGCTACGCCTCCATGGGCGGATCAAGAGGGTTCAAGGGGTCCGGACCCCCGTTTTAGCAGTAAAAAATTCTACTACACTGTTCCCATTATATCCTATCACAAATCGGTTGCAAACTATCAAAAGTTTCGTAAATTTTTTGCAAACTGTAAAATTTCCGCACACTCCCCGTGCTTTAACCTATTTTCTTTTCTTTAATACCATTTCAAACGTATGTTTTCAAAGGTACGGGCATTGGTTTTATTAACTATTATTATGCGAAATTCTGCGCACTTCATAATAACCAGGGACGGTTTTATGACTAGCAACCATTATAAGGACGATAGTGCATAGAATTATTCTAGAAGAGGGGAAAGGGGGAACAGGAAAAAGAAGGAAAGGCGAAGAAAGAAAACGCTCAAGGAGCTCAGGGAGGAGGAATTGGAATGTTTGTAGGCTTTAGACAACTCAAGAAGTAATATTGGAGAAAACCATAATATCACATGTAACGTAAACATATTCGTTCGAGGCAACTGAACTACAATATTCTTTTCAGATTTGCCAAAAGTTGTTCATGGCCGTGTGATATCGTATCACGGTGAGACGACAAACTTTTAAGCTAGTCGGCAAAATGGAGAAAAGATGGGAAGGAGGGACGACAAGGAAAGAAACAAGGAGGGCAAAATGAATACAGTGGTAGCCGAGCATGGTTTGAGGGGGAACTGTAGGTTTCCCTTTCTACCATACTGGCATCAATTGAACAGACACCCACTTTGAACTCTAGTTAGTTCATTGAAACCCTAGAAAAGGCCCTCATGAGCCGACTGAATCGTGGTATATTTCAACTCGAGTCATGACTTGCTAAGTCCCGCTGGCTTCTCGTGCGTGCTGGTAGACGCTGAATTGCAGTGACGAATTTGTGTTAGAGTTAATTTATGCAATGTACAACTTTTGTGACAAGGGGTAGCGCCATGTGAAGATAAGAGGCAGTAGCACCGGCAAGGAGGGCAATCGGGCTCAGCCCCTAAGCGATTAAGAAGGTTTTCGAATTTTTTAAATGAACTCAAAACAGAGTTTAAGCTATAATTTTCTGTACTGGGTAGAATGAGGTGTGTTTTCAACTATGTTAATGATATGTTAATCATATTGTTCACATATCGTTCACAAATTATCAAAAGTTTTCGTAAATCCTTCCCAATAAATCGAAATTTTTGCGCGCTCCCCGTTCTCTCACCTTCAAATTTCTCAAAGGAGTGTCAAGTAACACCTCTGCAACATAAACATGGATTTATTCAGTAACTACTACATGAGGGAAAAGTAAAACAATATTTTAATGTAGGGAGTGAGCCTTTTATGACCAATTAACGCTTGAAGTCAAGAGTTTTGACACTGCTAGGTAACTAAACTGTTTGAGAACTATCCATAAAGAAACTAAAATGTCTTAATATTTTTGTGCCATCGGGTACAATACATCCTAACTATTTTTTTCCAAGTAAGGCCGATAGAGAAAAAAGATCAAAATAGGTTTTATCAATAACATCCTGAAAAATGAGTAAAGGGTTTAAAAATTTGTTTTTCAAATGTTAGCTTGCAAACCATTCGTTTTTAATTCCAGTTCTCTTACGTAGTAGAAAAAGTGTCTGTGTGAATCTTCCTTTCTGCAGCACTCAGGATACAGAACTTTTGCATTGACGTCACATGCAGCCACTTAAAAGGGTAACAATGAAGCACACTGCACGCATCATGTAGTCTTCGCCCCCGCACGTATCAGACTTACACTGTAAAACCCAATTTGTTGCGATAACTTATCAGACTTAAGGTAACTTGCTGCATGGACCTTTAAAAGTTCAGTCCACTGAGGTTCTCCCCATAAGGGAAACTCAGTTGACTGACCTTTAAAAGGTCCAGGCAGCAAGTTACCTCAAGTCTGATAAGTTATCACAACAAACTGGGTTTTACAGTGTAAGCGCGCATCCGACTGGTACACAAATCAGTTATCTGCATTTGTTGGTGAAGGTTGCAAGAATACTAACTTGCTTCCAATGGAAAGCACACTTTCTATTTTGTAACGTCATATACATTCTGCATCTACGTTAATAAAAGTGGACAGGTGAGTGATTTTTTTATTCCTTGCCGAAGGCAGGCAAGGAATATATGCGATGGCGATGTCGTGTGTGTGTGTGCATGTGTATGTGTGTGAATGTGATACATAGCTTGTAAGCACGATACCTCAAGATAGCAATGACCGACACTCTTCATATTTGGTATCTACATTTTTCATGTTGAAAGAAAGTACCCTATTGTTTTGGTGGAGGTCAAAGGTCATTTGAGGTCACCAGAGGTCAAAAACCGAAAACCTTGTTAACACGATATCATAAGATAGCAATGATATTTTCATATTCGGTATATAGATTTGTCATGCTGAGAGGGGAAACCGTATTGTTTTTGGTGGAGATCAAAGGTCATTTGAGTTCATCAGAGGTGAAAAACTGAAAACCTTGTAAACACGATTTCTGGAGATAGCAATGATGGACTCTTTTATATTTGGTATATAGATTTGTCATCTTGAGAGAAAAAAAGTTTTGCTTTTGGTGGAGGTCAAAGGTCATTTGAGGTTATCGGAGGTTTAACTGCAAAAACCTTGTAAATGGCTTGTAAAAACGATATCTCAAGATAGCAATGAACAACACTTTTCGTATTTGGTATGCAGGTTTTTCATGTTAAGAGGGAGAACCCTATGTGTTGTTGGTGGAGGTCAAAGGTTATTTGAGATCACCAGAGGTCAAAAGGGGAAAACCTTGTAAACAGGATATCTCAAGTTTGGAAGTTTGAACAGATATCATACGTAGTATGTGGATGCGTTACGGTGACAAAAAGAACTTTGTTTTTGGTGGAATTGGAGGTCATCTGGGGTCATCAGGGATCAAACTCTGAAAACCTTGTAAATTCGATATCTCATGATAGGAAGCTTAGAAAGATTTCATAAGTGGTATGCGGATTTGATAAGGTGAGAAGAATAATCCTATTGTTTCTGGAGGAGGTCAAAGCTCATCTTGGGTCATCAGGGGACAAACTCTGAAAAACTTGTAAATTCGATATTTCAAGACAGAAAGATTGGATAGATTTCATAAGCGGTATGTGGATCTGTTATGGTGAGAAGAAGAACCCTGTTGTTTCTGGTGGAGGTCAGAAGTCATCTGGGGTCATGTGGAGTCACACACTGAAAACCTTGTTCAAGGTAGGAAGCTTCGACAGATTTCAGACGTGGTAATGTACCTTATGGTGAGAAGAAGAACCATGTTGTCTTTGGTGGAGGTCAAAGGTCATGTGGGACCACCAGGGGTCAAAGTATGAGAACCTTCTAAACACGATTTCTCAATGTAGGAAGCTTGAATAGATTTCATACTTGGTACATGGATGTTTTATGGTTGGAGAAAGAACCTTTTTGCTTTGGAGGAGATCAAAGGTCATCTGGGGTCATAAAAGATCGAACAACAAAATTTCCCAAGAATTCCCCAGAACATCCCAACATTTTCTATGGCAAGGAATCACTAAGACTTTGAGCTTTCTGGTTATCAATCGTAATCCCAAAGTTTTCTGCACAATACATTCTTACAGAAGTCCTGTTTATGAAAAAAATACTGTGGCTGTAAGGAAAGTCACTCACTAGATGTCACATGGAGACCTTTCTGAAAGTTCTGAAATACAATCAATTAACAAAAAGTGCCGTAAATGTGCTTTTTTTTACTTTAGTACTACATAAGGCAGGTTTTAATGTAAACACTTGGTTGATGTGGGAAGTTTGAATGATTAAATTACAAAGGTCCACCTTTCGGCTGAGGGATTTTTTCAGGTGTCATGTTGAGTATAATGGCGACCATCTCCATGAATCCATGTCCTGTCCAATAAAGTTCATGACTTGAGCTATTTCAATCCAATTCAATTATGTGGAGAAATTTTTACCTGCATGATTATGCTATACATTTTACCGCATCAAGCCAACCGTTTAGTGTTTTGATTTCGAATACATTTAGTCAAGCCTCTGGAGAGAAGTAAAATCGATCAGTATCTGGTTTATACAGAGCAAAGGTATTTTCATCGATGTATGTTCGTTCACGAAGTTGGTCCATGAGCCTCTCCAAAAATGCTTATTAGGAAACGAGAATAAACACATAGAAAACGACAACGGGTCACATCGAGGTGTAAATGGCCTGCAGTTCCTGATTGGCAAACGACGTTATTAGGCCTCTAATGCATTGGAAGATTTAATCTTTAAAGGAATCTCATTTCTTCCATGAAGTGTGAGCCTTGGGGCATCTAGGCTTTGAAGGAAAATCTGCAGAGCCTGAAGAAACATTTATATTGAATAAAAAGTGATGCATTTAATTTGACGAAGAAATGAAAATAACTTCCTGTTTAACGCGGTCTCTCGGATCTTCATTTCATCGACTTGACTACGTAGCTGTCGGTAGTTCTTTCCTTTGACTATATATTAATCTTAGGTGTGACAGAAATCATTGAAGGAATCGCAGGGTGGAGCAAATAGGCACGTTAATGATATTTTGATACAGATATCCCTTCTGAAAAGAGAAGCTTCACAGTTCAGTAAGGTGAAAAAACAGGACTAAAATTTGAATTCTCCGGTGTCACTATACGTTATTTGATTATTTTGGTTTGCTTTGGTTGTCGAGATATCTAATAATTCACAAGAAAGTTGCAATTGTGCACATGCGCAGTTTCTTTTTCTCTAGTCTATTATGCTCTCACATTTCTTCTTCCTTTTGGTGGGCTGTATGTATTCCCTCCAATCTATTCCACTATCTGGTGATGCAATTGACAACCATTTTAAAGTAAATTCAGAAGTGAATTTTCTTAGGAAGCACCTAGCAATTTTGCATTGACTAGCGCATATACTTGCTATCGTCTTATTTAAAGAAAAAGGTAAACCAATTAGGGGAGAGGTAGGTTAGTTGATAAGTTTCACAGTTATGTTAGGCAACCATGAAGAGTTTTAGCTGGACATGATTCATGAATTATTCAAAACAAACATAATGACCTGCGTATGTCTGTGAAGCATCCACTGCAGTGTTACACTAGGTATGGGGGACTATAAAAACATGTCCGTCAAATGTATCTCTAACCTTACCGAGTGGGTTAGTTGATACACCTTGGTAGCATAGGCGTAGGAAGCTTTTTGAGACTGGGGCTGAACCTTGGTTCGAATCGTCGTCCTGGGGGAGGGGTCTGAGGGGAGGTGGTGTCCGCCTCCCCTTTGGAAAATTTTTGAATTTTTGAGGGACCTTAGATGCAATTTGGTGTATCATTTTTTGACAAATTTTAGGGTAAATTGCTAAAAAGTTTTGGACTAATTTTAAGTTAAATTACTCCAAATTTTTCAAATGTCTTGGGAAATTTTTTGGCTTTTGATGGACCATAGGTGCAATTTGGTGCATCATTTTAGACAAATTTTAAGTTAAATTACTGCAAATATTTGACGTTTTCAACAGAAGAGACAAATAAGGAGTTTTTGGTGTTGGAAAGTGGGAAGGCTGAAGCATACTTCCTCCCCCTACAAATTTCACTGGGGGATGGAGCTCCCCAGCCCACCGCTTCCTACGCCCTTGCTTGGTAGGTTAGTTGATGCACGCAATGGATTAGTTGATACACATGTATTACTGTAGTCATGATTGGTAGTACTGGTGTTGTTGTAATGAATGTGGCCTTACATCAAGAGGTACCGGGATCGAATCCCTCCGAAGGTAGCTAACTCTTTTGAAGCTGTTCTCCAGTTACTGATGGCTTTGTGTGATCGTTTCGTTGTGGCGGGGGTTTGTATCCGTTGTTTTACGAAATAATTAGGTTTCCTGGTTACGTTTCGGCGTTGCTCTATGGCAGTTGTGGCGACCAGGTCAGGCGGCTACCACTCCTTCCAGTCTTTGGGGAAGAGTGGTACAAAGACTATAAATGGCGGTACCGATCGTAATCCTTTGGGCACTAGTCGAAAAGAGAAGGAGAGGTTTCGCCATTGCCCATCCATGATCACTCGATCAGGGTTCCTAGATAGCCTTAAGTGGCTTCCTGACCCATAGCAATTAAATCAAATCAAATTAATATGAAACGAGTACCACCTCGAAAACCCGACTACTGTTTCTTCTAATCTTCTCTATGCTCAAAATAACATGGCAAAAGATATGCACTATTCTATGATAGATATTTTCTACAGAAATCATCCATACAGGAGAGGATAATATTAAATATAATGTCCGAATATTATATATTGATAGTAGAAGACTTCGATTCAGTGACAAAAACCTGGAGGCAGCCTAATAAAGACTAACAAACGGTTTAAGTAGTTGTAGGTCTATCAAATTCCACAAGTGATGTTGAGACTACTCTGATACCATACAATACCATAAAAAATAAAAAAATAATAAAATAAAACAGTGCTACGACTTTTCATCTTTTAAGTGTTCCCAACATAGGCCTACTTGAGAAATTCTCCAGTTTTATGGTAAACGATTTTTTGTACGTTACATGATATTGCAGGACTAAGGAACGCCAAAACTAGAAGATGTATCTACTACTTTATGCATTTTTTATCGGAAAACATAAAAAAATGCTGCATGCAATGTGAACAGGTCATGCAACATGAAAGTCTTATCCTGTTGTATCGCAGATTGCAAAGGGTGTATTAGGCTGTTCACGGTTACGTCATTGGTTGGCTTTGGTTGGCATGGAGCATGCGCAAAAACATATGCGTGTATGTCAGGTGTTGAGCGTGTAAACGTTTGTGCGATTGTACGCGGAAAGTACACGAATTGGAATCTACTTTGCATTGTGACGACAGTGTAAGCGCGCCCTATAAACTCTTTCACCGACACGCAGTGACGTCGTTGTTTGTAAACAATGAATGAGTCTATTCAACCATAAAAAAACCAATAGCGCTAGATAATATTAATTTCCAAGAAAATAGACCATCAGTATGGAGTTAGTTCATACAAGCGGGAAGACCAAGGGTTAGTTGATACACGTATCAGTGGGTTAGTTGATACGTATCAACTTACCCACCCATGGCTTTTCTACAAGACACATTCAATTCGCATGCTTATATGTATTATCATGGAAGTAAAACAGCTTATAGGCTGAAAGTCAATTTCACCAATTATAATAAAACAACTTAAACTCCTGTGTAGTCTCTACAGTGTTCTCACAATAACTGTTCTTAACTCTAACTGCTATTTTTATTCAGGAGAACAAAATTTGTTTTTTTTTTCAAGTATCTAAATCTCCTTTGACTGTAACTTTGGGAGCTACTTGTCAGTTGTGGGTAATTCAGTCAGCTAATAAATGGAGAGCAGTATTTTTTCATTTTGTTTGTTTCTGGAGGCTGGGAAGGACGGTTAATCAACTAACATTGTGTATCAACTAACCATACCCTGAAGAACATACTGATCTTAAATGTGAGCCTGAATAGTCGGAATGAACTTACTTCAAGTCAACATGCTTCGAAAGAAGGGGTTCCATTGTGATGATGATATGAATCGAAGCAACCAAACAAAATGCGATTTGCGTCGTGGGGTCAAGAATTTTATGAACTTACAATTTACAATTCTATCAAAGTACGGAAATCTGACCCTTCTACTCCTTCAGGAAATTGGTAAAGGGGTGACAAGGAAATGATGTATTGTATTTTAAATAATATAATATTGATAATCATAATTTTTAGGCAAGCATTATCAATAAATGTCTTATGAATATGTTTTATCTCTAAATGTCTTGTAGTTGGAACATGGTACATAGAGTTCTTCTTAAACTTATTTGCTACGGATTTTCAGGACGTCCACCAGTCCCCACGTCCACAAGCTCCGTCTACTACCACTTCTCACCCAATCCCACATTGTTATAAATGTCTGTAAAATGTTGTAGAATTACAGAACAAAAGGTAAAGAAGTACAAAGATAATACTGAGAAAGTGTTATCAAGTTTTTAAACGTGTTGTTAATTTTTGAAACTAATTTACAGCACTTCTATTCATTATTTCTTTTTGTTTTGTTCTGTAATTCTACAGAAATTTTTAGCAGTGCACGGCAAGTCAATCACCGTTGATTTGATGGTTTCTTCAAACCGAGTCAAAAAAGAATGTTTGAAATTCTCTGGTCGTAGTAATTGGCAATTACTGATATTCGCAACGTTAATCCCTTTAGCAGTTTGTTGTTCTAAGTCAGCTATCTTTAGGGACATTTTGAAAGTTGAATAAAAGTAACTCGTGAATTAGCTTGGTATTGGCCTCTCCTAAATTATTAGTCACGAACGATAATTCTTTAGGGCAATTTGCTCTACAAAAGCAACACTCGATACGATGAAAGCGATGTACTTTCACAAAGACGGGCATACTTCATGTTATAGCATCTCATCGGAAGTATTCATCATTTATCAAATAGATCGTTATTGCAACTGCAGTTTCAGTACTTCTCTCCATGAACGTACAAATTTTTAACTCAACAACTTCAACTGTGCCTCATCTTCTGCAGGCCATAAGAGATTTCATGAACTTATTTTGATTACGAGATGCTTAAAACACGCGATCAGTGGGGCTTTATCTTGCCGTACTACCATGGAGTAAAATACAAAATACTGCAGTCTTTAAGATGTTGGTTAATTGTTCTTTGATAATACAATCTTTGGCTGACGAAGGCAGTTACGAGAAGAAAGCAACTGTTGAATTGAACTAGAAAATCTTGCGGTCTGATCTACTTCCACAATTAATTAAAAAGGAAATAGGGCACTCTTCCATTTGATTTCGTTTTCGTGTATAGCTCAACCGCAATTAGAATTAGGATGAATGGATGAAAATATAAGTAAAAGAACAACTAAACTGTCTCTCATATTCCAAATGTTAATTTCCTCCATTTAACGATTGGCATATTTCAAAGCCATTAAATATAAACTAAAGACAAGTGAAATGTTTAAATGAAAATGGGATCCATGACGCTCTATTTCAAGACGAAGATGAGCGACGGTTCTGAGGTTTTTTAGGTTAGTAAGCAGAGTTTACTTCTACACTGCAGTGAAAATTTTTTAACTTTTGGTATTTGCATGACACTTTGCCATAAGAAATACCCATCATTCCTTTCTAACACTTCAAATATCAGTTCGATTTAGCCCGTTCGAAGATCTTTAAATCATGTAATGAAGACAACGATGTAAAAGTTAATAAGGAAATTGGGTTAAAAGCCGCAGCAAAAGATACAAGAACATGACTGTCACGCTCAGGTGAAAACACCTGCAAGTCACAAACATACCTCAAAGGTGGAGAACTCTGCGAAGAGCGCCCTGAAATTATTAAAAGTAGTTTAGTGTTTAACACCTTGACAGCATAGTTTCAAGCCTGCTGAACACAGATATACCTTATCTGGCATGGGCGCGTGTAAAATAAAATTTTAACTCCCTGTGGTAAATGGCACGGTTTTACATTGTAAAATTGGTATGACTACCATGCTTAAAGCAAGGATTACGATGTTTAAGCTGTCTGTTTCTCAAGTAGGTTTATACATGCTCTGTTTATCAGCAAACATACGAAATGAAATTACTTTTCTAAGAAATTATTTGGTGGCAATTCTGATAAATTCCTAGTTTTACAAATTATCCATGTAAACTTCTGAGCAATGAGTGATTGATTGATCGATGGATTGGTCGGTCGGTCGGTCGGTTCGGTGATTGAACAGTTTTATATGTTTTCAGAGCATCCGACTTGCAGCCGGAAGGTCGGGGGTTCGAATCCTGGCAGAGTCATACCAAAGACTTTAAAAATGGTACCTACTGCCATTGTGCTTGATGCTCAGCATAAGGGAAAAAGGCCGTGGCCGGCCCGACTTAAACCAATTGGTTAGAAACTGAGCCGTTAAACCTCATCTAACTTACTAACTAACCTTGCCGAAGGCAGGCAAGAAATCTATGCGATGGTGATGTCGTGTGTGTATGTTTGTGTGTATGTGACGCTTAGCTTGTAAACACGATATCTGAAGATAGCAATGACCGAAACTTTCCATATTTAGTATATGGATTTGTCATGTTGAGAGAAAGAACCCTTATGTCTCAAAAACATCAGAAGCCCCAGCGACGTAACCGGGGCTTCTGATTTTTTTTTTTTTTTTTTTTTTGAGACCGAGGTTTCTGGTGGAGGTCAAAGGTCATCTGAGATCTGCGAAAACCTTGTAAATTACTTGTAAACACGATATCTTAACAGAGAAATGACCGACACTTTTCATATTTGGTACATAGATTTGCCATGTTGAGGGAAAGAACGTTATTGTTTTAGGTGGAGGTCAAAGGTCATTTGAGTCACCGGAAGTTTACCTGCGAAATCCTTGTAAACAGGATATCTCAAGATAGCAATGACCGATACTTTTCGTATTCGGAATATAGATTTGTTATGTTGAGAGGAAGGACCCTATTGTTTTTGGTGGAGGTTAAAGGTCATTTGAGGTCACCAGAGGTCCAAAACACCAAATTTTGTAAACACAACATTTCGAGATAACAATGACAGACACTTTTCATATGTTGTATATAGATTTTTCATTTTGAGAGGAAGAACCCAATTATTTTTGGTGAAGGTCTAAGGTCATCTGGGGTAGGTCTAAGGTCATCTGGGGTCACCAGAGATCAAAAAGCAAAATTTTCTAAGTATTCCCAAGATCATCCCATGGGATCACCATAGGTCAAAGAGCAAAATTTCCCAAGAATTCCCAAGATTGTCACCTGGGGTCACCAGAGGTCAAAAACCAAAATTTCTCAATAATTCCCAAGTTGGTTATATGGGTTCTCCAGCGGTGATATTTGACCTAAGGTCACAGGAGGAAAAATTGCAAAAACCTTTTATACAAGTTTTCTGCTTACATATCATTACACAAAGAACAGGTCAAGGATTATCTGAGAATATCTCAAAAATTTCTACGGCAAGATATCACAATACCTTTTGACTTTCTGGTTATTCTTTTAACTGTGTGTGTTTTTCGACACCTTTCATTACATGGGCAATTTTATAAATCGAACCTTGACTATGTGTGACAGTCACTTCAAGAAGAACAAAAACTGTTTAACTTTTAACTTGAAGGTTACCATCTCGTTTCTTTAAAGCTTCTTTGTGGCCCTCTGCGTAACTAGTTTTGTTAATTTAGTAGTTCATATTTTTAAGAACGAAGTTTCCAGCTAATGAATGAAAGGTTACTTATTTAAAGTTCACATAATTGATTTATACCTGTTCCAAAATTCAAAAGTTTAGGCGCTTTATATCTTTAAGAACCACATTTGGTCAAAATATATCTGCCATTTGTTTCCTACACGGACAATCATTCTGACAGGTCATCATGTTAAATTTTCATGGCATTTAATCAAAATAGAAGCAAAAAGATCGTGTCTGATTGGCTGCTTGGTAGTTGAACGACCTTTCTGAAAACAGCTCACTACGAGGTGAAAATAATGGAGGACTTAGAATCATAGGTGTTTGAGTCACGTGGGACTATCAGAGATTTGAGAGCAGCAGTGAAAGTATCTGGATGAGGTGTGAAATAGAAGACATGGAGGTTAGTGACTAGTCCCTCGGTGTTTGAATGAACTGTCATGGTAATTCGCTTTGCAATGTGTCTAGTGCCATACCGCATACATACTGTAAGGTGTTGATCGGGGAGGATTCTACTGCAGTTAAATTGTGCTGTGTAATTTGCACTGAAGTGCTTGTTCAAAAAATAAAAGCATGAATCATTACTATTGCATATTAAAAACCCACATGAAGTCTTCATGAAATCTTCATAAAATGTGAGGGCGCGCTATAATAGCGTATGAACCGACACCGTCAGTGAACTGGAGAAATGGGATACAGTAGCATAGTCAAAGGGGCCCCATGGCAGGAAAAGTTGCAAGCCTACTTTAACTAGACTTGATATGTGTGGGTACATTTACTGATATGTTGGTACATTTGCCAGTGTTTGCTTGACCAGCATTACAAGTGGTGCCAGGTTGAGTGTATGTCCCCACTGTTGAGGAAGGCTGGCTCCAGCCTCCCATCCGAGATTTTTTCATCTGGGAGCCAAGTTAGTCGGTACGAGAACTTGCAATAATCCCCGACGATAATCAGCCCCAGACGTTTATGTGCTCTTGTAAGTATGAGAAAGGCAAAATCATTGCGGATTCAAAATTTCCGGCACCCTTCACGCGCTGTTGAGTTCCTTTGTTATTTTCAATAGACTGAATAGTACGTACCTTCCTGCATAGAAGTGGTTCCCAATTTTTTTCAGCTTACCACCCCCTCTTCACCGAATTGGGTTGGGCAAATTTCCCCATCCCTCAACTAGTCATTAAACGACAAAACTGACACACATTGAAAGAAAGGGTAGGCCTACGCATACATCGTTTGTTTGAGTTGGTCCTATCAAGGGTAGCAACAAAACCGTAGTGTGGGACTCAACAGGGACGTCGTGTAAAAATAAATTTTGGGGGTCCGTGAGAAGTGGTAAGTGGGTGAAGGTATAAGAAGCGTCGTTCAAAAATATTTTTGGGAGGGGAAGATGAAAAGAAACGTAACCTAAGGCAAAGTGCTATATTTTTCGAAAACAATTAACCTTTCATTTTAACTTGGCATGTGAAGAATTTTCAAACGCAATTGTAGACAAAATCATATGAAATATTTCAGTTTTCCTTCGTAGTACATTTGCAAAAGTTATGTATAAAGTAACAGTTATTTACAAGTGTCTCTTCTGTCAGTATGTCATGAACAGCAAAGAAAAAACGGCATTAGACGAAAAAGTGACAGGACAATTTTTTAGCCATGCCTCCTTTGCTTCTAGATTTCATTGCCACTGATGGAAATATGAGGGTCCTCATTATAGGAATTTTTAATATTAAACATTGTTAGATGGGATTTCTTGGCACCTGGCATTGAAATAAGTCACAAACTTTGTACCGCACCGAGAGGGAATCTAGACCTACGCGACTTGTTGACTTAATTCTATCTCCGTTTTAGGCGAACTAATTTGGGATCTCAGCTAAAGGAAACGTTTTGAAATCTTGTAAAGACCCAGTTTAATTTATTATCTCATTTTTTTTTTAAAACGTCCCAGACTCCCCCTTAGCGCTCATCGCCCCCAGTTGTTAAAACGCCCCAAGGGGTAATAACGCCTCCACTCTAAAAACAAAAGAGTGAAATTCACTCCAAAAAGAGTGAATTAAGGGACCACACATAAGGAAGAGTGAATTTCACCCGAAGTGGAGTGAAAATTCACTCCAAATAGAGCGATATTTCATTCCATGTGTATAAAGTGTAGCTCTATTTTTAGAGTAAAGTTTCACTCCACTCCGAGTGAAATTCACTCTCTCTCTCTCTTAGGAGTGTTCCCTAAGTTCACTTTATTTGGAGTGGGTTTCCCTCTTTTGTTTTTAAAGTACTTGGAAATCTCTCTTGTAGACGTGTCAAGACATTTGGTGGCAAAAAGTTGCGAGATCATTCACTGCAAATTATGTCGGTCAGGGCCTGGTCAGCCGCACAAACTGTTCATCTATTTGTGCTTTCAACAAGTACAGAGTAATTTCTTGTGTAAACTTTAAAATATGCCCCGTTTCGTGTGGCGCCATACAACTTTATAAGAAATATTTCTAGAAAATCATTAAAAATGCACTACATATTGTAAATCGATGTGCCAAATATGCTATGTTATGGATTGTTATATGGATAAAAACCTTCTTCCAATCCTCTCGTAATCGCTCCTAATTGTTGCCCTTCTCACCCCCTTATCGCTGGCCCTCCAGCACCGCCTTCCACCCGGCCTCTTCATGAGACGTCCGTTTCATCACTTTCCGCCCCCATAGATGCCATTTTCGCTCAAACGAAGAGAGCCCCTCATTTTTTAAACCCTGTATCAGCGGTGGATTTACTAGTTAAATCAATCGAATATATTTTCAAATTATTATGCCTTTTTGTAAAACATTTGCATGTTGTCAAACTGGTGGAATGCTGTTGTGTGATTTTGCATCAACAGACTTGCCGATCTATCGGTACATTTGGAAATCTATTCACATTGAACAAACACATTACTTTCACAATTTTCTTAGCTCACAAAAATAACGTTATATGTCCATATGGCAGAAAGTAATGTCGATGTTGGTGTGAAATCTATCACAGCCAATCATACCTGGGCAGAGTACAGTACTAGCAGACTACCTAGAGGTTGAAAACTTGTCATCAAAGACCAATATGGTTATTTTGCAAATGTTGCAATGTCAAAAATTTACTTTGTTTACTTTGTTAATCACGTGACGTAAGCCTCATTCATTAATTAAGATAGACAGACCAATGTTTCAAACAAAAGCAACGAACACTTTTATATGCCCATGCCGACGTAATGATGTTATCAACAGATATTTTGAGAGACATTTTTATCAGGGAATGCCCTTATTTGTGACAAGGGAATGAAAACTGTAGATAGATAAATATATGATGACTACTGTAACGTCTGTTTATAGTACTTAGAATTCATATACATGGGGTCACCTTTCATACAATTAGCCTTTTAAAAGACGTAAGTGGTACAACAATCAATTTACCAGTCAATTAACGATCATCTGCCCTTCTACTATTGCCCCAGATTGTACCTCGTGAGCAGCAACTTGGTTATTCAGCTGTGTGTGTGGGTTGGAATATCAAACAAATTCTTGACGTTAAACACAATCTCTAATTTGACATGTTTTACTAAAGAAATGATAAAAAAGAGACTAATGCCAAGGCTTTGAGATAATTCTAAGATTGTTCTTTTTCTTTGGGGTTTTCGTATGAAGGGGGAAACTGTGGAATAATTCGTCTGCAACCTTTTTCAAGCGTGCCTTGAACTCTGACTTGAATTCAGTAACTAAGGTAAGGGCGCTATACGTACAGATCAGCAGGGTTAGTTAGCCCTAGAAATGGAACAATAATACGCCCACCAATCCCCTCCCATCCTTGTCCTGGCTTACATGTAAGTGCTTTCATTTCTTTTCATGTTGTAGAAATTCGAATTTAACTTTCCATAGTAACTACAGGAAAACTTGCGAAGCAAATGTCATTTTAAGATGTTTTGGAAGGAAAGTTAGGGGGAAGAGATGACATAAATGCCTAATGGACAATAGAGCTTTGTAGATACTTTGCGGAACAATAACATCAAACGACATGCTATGCATCTGTAATAAATGTGCCAAACGCAGAGCAAAATCATTTTAAAAGGCGTTCTTTACGCAATATAAACAAAAGATACTGACGTAATGCGTGTTCGTGTTATCAATTCATTTAATATTCATTAACAAAATTGATCATTTCACTGCCAAAAACGAGAAAACGTGAAAAAGCTAATACCGACTGGCATTTAATAATTTTAGCCAATCAGAGTGCAGGAAATCAGTGGTTTCCCTGAGTCGTCGTTCTCTAGTAAATTCAATTAAAGATACTCTGCTAGACAAGATTTTCACTACCAGATTAACCTGGTAACCCACATTTGAGTGTGAAAAGTTTCAGTTTGCAGCCCAGGTTAAGGTTTTAGATGCAAAATAGAGTAAAGATCATCACCAATCTTACTTTCTTTTCTGAGGAATGCTAATCTTGCTTTTGTCTGTTGAAAACTTACGAAATGTCAAGAGGGCAGTTCAGAGTAATACTATGGACTGGAAAAGTATGTGCAAGACAAGAACAAAAATACACTGGTGTTGCTGGAAATTAAAATTTCTGTCAAACTGCCGGGTTTCTCGCAAGCATATTTGTGGCGTAACTCATAGCTCGAGCGTTTCGATCAGTGGATGACGTAAAATCACACTGTAAAACCCAATTTGTTGGGAAAACTTAATAGAATTGAGGTAACTTGCTGCTTGAACCTTTTTAGTTTAGTGAACTGAGTTTCTCCTTACAATGAGATGCATAAAGAGAGAAACTCAGTTGACTGAACTTTCAAAGCTTCACGTAGCGAGTTTAAAGTAATATCTCTTCCCCAAGTGGAATATACATGCATAAAGCCGAAATTAAGATTCTTTACTATAATATTTGGTCTAAGAATTAACTTCACATATTTTCTTACGTTGGGTTTATATACCAAATATGGATAGACCGCTAAGTGGTCTATCAAAAAATTGATTGTCTGTGTACAGAATGTACACCTGTGTACAGAATGTACATCTCATCGTGTACAATGATGAAGTTTGATCAGTTTTGTTATGAGGAAATGGACCAAAGGAAGAGTTCTAGCACGTTCCTATATCCGTGTTGTTGTTTGAGGCAGTGATAGCGATCATTGTTAGCCATGCAGTTCACAGATGTTTTGCCAAGTAGCAATTACAAAGGATTGTGGAATAAAGTTTTCGCGTGCGTCACTTTTGCAACAGTTAATGTCATTGACAAAACGCATACCATAACTCTATCCCATAATCCTTTGTAAGTGCTTTTTGGAAATGGATCCATGATTTTAACCATGACTGATAGTAAATGTCTCCGAAATGCGTAGAAGAAAATGCATTTTTAAAGAAATTTTATTGCACGCACACAGGAAAAGTGACACAGTTTATGTTTTTTTTCGTCAACATGAATTTCGCGTTATTCCCAAATCCTTTTATATCTATACTTAAATTGGTCATTTTAACTTTCAAAAGCTGTAAAAACTCTAATAGCGACTGGTGTTTATAGGTTGGTGAACGGGTAACCAAAACAAGTGTTTTACGCAAAATGATAGATTACAATGCTTTGATGAAAAATCCGTTCGAATTATTTGAATATCTTCTTCCGCTCTCAAGATGTACCTCTTCAAATTACATCATTTCTGAGATTTCTCATCAGCTGTGCAAAAATTATGATGTGGAGTGTTGCACAGTGTCTGTGTTTCTTTTGTTAATTCTTTATAAATTACCTGAGTGTCAGTAACTTACTATTAGGTTTGGGTGTAGATATTTAATGTGGATAGTTTTTGAAGTAGCAAATAACTATCCCCAAAATAAACACCTCGGGGCATGCTACCATTTCAATTGTCCATGGAATGAAGGTAAAACAAACAATGACAACATAACACCTATCTCATGAGTCCCTCTTTTCACTTCACAAATTTGCATATGAAGCTCATGCTTATTCATGACAAAAGTGCAAAAACACTTATTGTCTTATAAAATGGTCAATATTTGATGGATTTTGATGGGAATTGTAGCTATTTTTAAGGGTTTTAATGCTTTTAACGTCAAATTGACCCGTGTGACATTAACATGTCCACAAACCTTTAAGTAAATGATTTCTTAGCCAATCAGAAGGGAGAGAGGCCGAACCATGTGGGCTGAAACATGCTCCCTCCCCATATTTCAAGGACGAGAAGCCTTTCTTTTTTTAGTGCTCAGAAAAATTTAGTTTTTGCAATAAGATATCAATCTTTTCTATAATCATTCAAAAGTTTCGCAAAATGCAACATCAATGCATTCAAGATTTACTCAATAATTCATTGTTTTCCAAAGGGAGCTACCCCTCTTCTCTCCGGTCCCTCCCCACAATGATGGTCTGAAATTTTTATTCCTAGCTATAACAGCCCCCTACTCCTATGATGCTCGGGCAAATTCATACTTTCGCCACTATGCTGCTTGACAACATTTGGGTGTGAAAAATATCAGTTCACTGCCCTGATTAGTGTATTTATAAACAAACAATAGAAAAAAGATCAAAAACGTGGGAAAATGTATCTTTTTAACCTGCTGGAAAACTTCCCCCATGTCAGGAAGCAGTTTGAAGTAACACGATGGACTGGAATGTGTGTAAGACCAGTTCAATAGTACACTGATCTTACCGGGGAAAAATTCTGTCCAACCGCCAGGTTTCTCGCGAGCACGTTTATCGTGGAACTAATTTCTCAAGCGTTACCAACAGTGGATAACGTTAAATAACAATAAAAAGCAATGTCTCTGTCCTAAGGCTGCCTAAATGGAACATAAATGGAGAAAGACGAAATTAGTACGAAGCGATTATATTCTTTTCTATTGAATTTGAGACGGAATTAACTTGTTATGTTTTGTACTTTGGATTTAAATTTAGAATATTGTAATGACAGAGCAATAGGTGGTCTGTCAAAAATAGATTTTCATTGTTAAAAATGTACTCATTATCGTCTAGTATGAAGTTTTATCAATTAGCTTATGTGAAAAAATGAGCCGTGCGTAGCAAGATCCTGTCCTTTGTTATTGTTTAAGATACTGTAGTAGTAAAGATAAAAGTTTTGCGCGAGAAGCGTAACGGGGAAACCCTTTTATGTGATCAAGAAGCGATGGCAATGTTGTCTCGTGCTCATAATTATCACAGAAGTACTATCCGATGACCAAATATTGGGATATGAAAGGTATTCCTTCCATTCCGACTGGAGCCCAGGGTTAACGACCTTGACAGTACACGGAGATAGTGCAAAAGCCTATAGCCTTCACAGTACATGTGTTCACTTAATTTGACACGCGCTAGATCAGAAGGCGCCATAACGTAGACAATGGGACAACTCACTAAGAAATAAATAAGGAGATCAACACGCGTCGGCCACAAGATTTCTTAAACCCGTCTCAAGGTTAAAGAAAATGTTGAAAGTTCAATTGTCAAAGACCTTTGTGCATAGGAAATACAAATGACTAAACATCTTGCAGGGAGCCTTCAACCACCATGGCCTATATCGGTCGTTTCTTCAACTTTTCAAACATTTTTTGCATTCCTTACAGATATTGTCTGAAGTAAATTGTGATTACTATTATTTCGTTCGTTATATGGACCTTAGGGGTATAACATAATTGTGTAAAAATGTTCTTCACGGAGGAGGGGATGACGTGGCTTTAAAAAGAGGATAGGATACATCAAAAATTCCTTTTTGTCGCAAAGTGCTCTTAATAATGTGTAGGCCAAATAAAATGTATGGAATGACTTCTTTACATCGAAATGGGTTATTTATTAAATGTTCTTTAGTTTCAACTAAATGTATTAGCTTCGTGACAAAACTTAATGGCTTATTTGTCAATGTAAGGGATCAAAATGTCCCCGTTTCTCCTCCTCTCACCCTCGGCGTAGTGACATAATTTGTTTTGAAGTGAAGTACATTCTTGCGTATTAATTCCTTTGGTCTTCAAGTTTTTGACATTCTTGTTTGAAATTCTAAAGCATCTAAACCGAAGTTTCTCCAGAATAAGCATACATTTTGCTCAATGTCTCATTATTCCATGTCTTCTAGCTCACTTTAACGAAGTGATCTACAAACAAAGATTATTTTCAAAGGATATGTGGCTTCAAACGAGCCAAAGGGGTTCCCTCTGAATGTTAGCAGATGTATATGATCGTATGTAAGTATAAAAACTCTTGAAATCTACTCGTCGTCAGGGCCAAGTTTTAGTCTTCACATTTTATCCATCGATTTTCAGTTTTTGTTTATAATACTTACAGAATAGTTCCTTAAAGCACTACCCCTAACTAAATAGCTGAAGAAAATGTTTGAGGCTTAGGAAAGGACCTCTGGCAGTCTGCAAATTTTCACACGGAATAAGTGTTCAAGTTCATATATCCCTTAGCCCAGAGGAACCAATATTTGGCGTCAGATACTGATAAAATTTGGGTCTGTAAAAACACATGGAGAAGAAAATTGTCCAAAGAATGCCTGTGGATTTATCAATATTCATAGACACGTAAGACTGACGACCTGATCGCTGTGTTCTAAGAGAATTGCAGGGTTGTAAGTAGATGATTTTGGTAGGTTAATGAGCTGTACAGTTGAACATCTCAGTATTACGTATGCAGAAGGATGTAACATTCTTTGTTAACTTAAAAGAGATTAGTCTTCTGACTTGAAATTGTAAGCCGATTCCATGTGATTGGTCGGCATTTTTGGCCATTTCTGTAAGACGTGAGCATCTATACCTTGTGAAGAATATCTACTTCGTTGAAAGGGTATACGACAAGGATGGGCCAACCCCCCCCCCCCACCATACACACACAAACACACACACATTTCATCGAGGGATATAGCTCCTTAACCAGTTAACAGGAAAACTTGGGTGTTTGTAAAAGATACAATGCTATTATCTTTGTATTATCAATATGACGTCCAGGCACTCCCTTGCCCCTGTCGGGGCTTTTGGTTGATGGCTTACATTGGGGAAATTTGCTTACTACCCGGTCAGACAATTCTGACGTGACACCTGAATGATGCCTGTAGGACCCACATTGATACGAACTAGTTAAGTTTGTTTTAGAGTGCGGCTTCTTACGATACAAGGTTTTTAGAGTGCCAACTTTTTTAACGATATAGCCATCATGAGAGCAGGGAGGTGTTAGGAAGGAAATCCAACGTTTTATAGACTCTTTGAAGCAATTTTAATTTCCGACAGTTATCTTGCATTTTTCTCAAAAGTTTTATCTCAATACCTAGATCAGCTAGGATCAGTCAAGCATTGTCAAAATGACAATGAAAAGATACACCCCTTACGTTAAACTCGTCGCTGCCAGCTTTCATGCAAAAAAGTGTAATTTTAACCCTTCGTCGTTATTCGTCACACTAAATATCATATCATTTAAAGTCAGCTAAGAATTTTTTTAGCCTACAACTTACTTTTCTTATATGTTTCTTAATAATGGAAAATTTTGCTAAAAACTGAGAGAAAGGTATAGGCTTGAACAATGTTTCCAGCAGGTGACGTATTAAAATCGTGGGGGCACAATTGAAGTACATTATTTAAACGTTTGTTGTCAGTCGTTTTACTGTAAATCCTGTTAAGATTTTGGTCATTGGCGGAAACAAACCTTACTTCAAAGCATGTATAAATAATGGCCTTTGTCTAACTTGGAAACAAAAGGAGATCATCATTAAAGGACTTTAGTCAACAGGGACTTAACAACAGGAAAAAAGAGACCTTTCAATCAAATGGCAGTGCCTGGAAAGAATTAAAATCATTTTTTAGTAGATATTCTCTGACAGATCTGGTCGCTGTATCTCCTTGCTAACACCTCCGTGGTAAAACTGAAGTCGGCTTTGGTCCTTTGATGCTCTCCCCCTTTAATTAGGACCCATTCCCTATGAAAGATTCATGGATGTGTAATGTATATGTATAATGGTTTTTCTCTTCTAAAATAAGTTTGAGGAGATGATCATTTTACCAACTAGAGTATAGACCTTGTGAGTGCGTTTATTGGCATAGAAAACGCTATGATGGGCGTTAGAAGATGGATACTTGTAGGTATGATTTAATCGTCATGATAATATATAGGGCGCAGCTTTAATAAGAGATCACAGGAATGTTTCTAGACAGAAACCACAGAACGAGCCCGCTGCCTCAGTTTCTTCTGGTAAAAAAATGTCATGCAACATGACGCGATACAGGAACTAAATCTCCAGTTGTGGTGATCTTACATGTACCATATTTAGAACTGTTGTGAAAAACTTGCCCCCGCCCACCTTTCAGGTCGGGAAAGCTACCCCCTGTCGGGCAAATCCTTGCGCCTCCTCTTTAAATGCCTACATGTTTTAAAATCGGTGCCGTCCACAGAAGGAACATGTTTTTCTATACTTCTGAGACCCTATCTTACAAAATTCTTCAAATTACAAATTACTAGACTGGTAGTCAAAAGAGCTTTAGAAGACGGGGATGAAGCATGAAATGTTTTCAGCGTTCTCTTCGTTCCGGACCTTACGCGACTCATTGGTACCGTATTCAGTATTGGTACCTACCAACGTTCATAGTAACTAGTCTTATCACGATATTTTAAATTTTACCTACACTGTTGAAACTACCCAACGGACATCATTACTTCAAACTAAGATTACCGTAGATTTATATTTGTCTAATTAAAACTACAACATTTCATCTCATATGTACAATACACTCACGTTTTGTGCACAGTATGGTTCATTTTTAAATTATTTCCAAGTTCTCTTTTTCATTACAACCTATACCAACAGTGTAATTGTTTGCTTGCAAGGATGTCAAACAGACTCTTTTTGAGCCTTATCTTGCCAGCTCTCTCCTTCTGCAAGCGAAAACCTGAATCACGTGGACACATAAATTGTAAAGGATTTGCATGACAATGTATATTCATGTGAGCATTGCGTTTCGTTTCATCATGTAGTGGCTTTTTTTAATATTTAGCTTGGCAGAAAGAGAGCCGGTTGAATGAAACGTGTAAATGCATATAGCGGGCAAGAGAAACGTAAAGCTAGGCCCCACAACCACAAGCTTCATGTCAGAGGCGTCGGAACGATTTTTAAAGTGGTACGGGCAAAACTGGTGTATGGGTGACTACTATGGGGGAGGGGTCTAAGGGGAGGGGTGTTCCCTAGCCCTTTGAGAAATTTTTGAACTATTACGTGTCCTAAGATGCATTCTAGTGCTGTATTTGTCAACTATTGAAGTAACTCACTCAGGGCCGTCGCGAGCGGGGATGTGGGGGTGTAACCCCCCCCCCAAAGTTCGTCAGAGCGACGGTAGTCGGAAAATCTGAAATACCAGTTGGAATTTCTGATTCCTCAGT
>WURT03016577.1:0-16064 GCA_009936505.3 Holothuria glaberrima | reverse complement strand
TTGTGTAATTGTTCTCCAGAATGAATACTCTATGCTGAAAACATTGATAAAGTAGTGTTTGCACCGGGTAGGAAAATGTTCGTACCCGGGTACCCGAAACATATTACCTGACCATAGGTGTAAACTTGCAACACCTGACTTCAGTGCATTGTATGCTCATACAATTCGTGACTCGACCCATCAGTTCCTCTTCTCTTCTTTGATCGAATCGATCTGATAAAAACTATACATCACAATGCTTTACAAAAATTTACATCATTTTTGCCATTGATTAGTGCAGTTTAGCAAATGCAAGGTACAGAAACAGATTAAAACAACTTCTTTTGAACTGTATTGTGAATGAGATGAAGGGAAAAATGTTTTGTAAGATGTAATAACCGTGCCTTTTCACCAAGACTAAAGCAAACCAAAGAAGAACGCTACCCGTGTAGTAATTTTCTACCCGGGTAGTGATATCGTCGGTCGGGTACCTGGTGCAAACACTATGAGAAAGCATTACTTTGTGAGTTTTTACCTCATAAATGTAACACATTCGTGGTGATAGTGCATTAAGTTCTCAGAAAATTTCCCCTAGACAGTTTTCCATGCACCTGTGCATGTAACTCAAATATGTTACATGTGTAAGAAAATTATTAGGTGCAGTAGGCTATACATCATATGAAAAATGTAAATACCTATTCACAGTATCCATTACAGGTACAAGCAGTATGAGTTCTTGCTGATTTTTCAGGTGTGACAGCTTAATGTTACCGGCGGGAGATGGATCACGAATCGTGAGTTGTCTGAACTGCAAAATGCGAATCTGATCTAATTTGATCGAAAGAGCTTAATTTTTTACAATCTTTGGCACCTTTTTCAAATCTCTGAATTACAGTTGACTACTGTTAGGAGCATACCCATGCAAATAAACGACTGCAATTTGCATGCACATTCAAAAAGCCACATGCATTGTTGGATGTGTGCATACCTTATATTGAACACAGATTTACCTTTGGGGGGCCCTGGGCACAAACAAATGTGGGGCCCCTTCAATTATAATTCTCCACAAGACTACAGTGGTGCAAGTCACAAAAAGAGGGCAAAGGCGGTGGTCACTTTCAACCTCCCCCCCTCCCCCCTCCCCCCCTCGAAATAAACTCCATAGATTTCCTTCTTGCGTACAGGTAAGCCTACAAAAGGAAAATTAGCACAGATAATCTTCACAAACTACCCAAAAAAGACAATAATGTAATTTTTGCAGGTCCCTGAGCTTGTGTCTGGCCCAGCACTAACCAAATCTCTGTTTTTGTTTACATTTTTCATTGCCAGATTCAACAGCAAGAACCTCAGGAAGGTGAACAAGCAACTGAAAGCTGAACAGGGAAATGACTGATCCTGAGAGATATTTACATAGTTGTGTATCATAAACTGTAAATAAAGTTTTTGTTTGTTTAAAGAAAGTTATTCATGTCCTAAGCTTGTCTTTCCTAGAGGATACCAAATGCAGTGAATTTGGCAAACTGGTTTTGAAGAGAATCTAATGCTTCTTAGATATTTGGCTTGAAATGTATCATAGAAACTTGGAAAGGTTGCTGTTCCTATCATGTTCCAGTAGCCTCCACTCATATATGAAGAACTAAGCAATATATCTAACAACCCATTGTTGAAGAAGACAGATCATAAATAATAATCTTTCATGTCATGCCCTTAAGGAGGGTGCTATTAAAACTTACATGATCGAGTTTTTTTTTTTATCGTTAATTTTTTAAAATGTTGGAAAGCTTAGGTAAGTTGGTTTAAGTTAGAAATGCAAATGTAAACTTTTACTGTGTAGTCCTTTCATTTGAGTTCTATACAGGGGTTCTGTGCTGTATCTATTTGTAACATGAGTTTATCAGAATTCAAAACATGTCAAATTTATAATACATTCTGCTGTTTCCACCTATTGTTTATCCCCCCTACAATTAAAATGCAACCACTTATCTTGATCAGGGTTATTGTGTAATTTTCACTTGGGGTTTAATTGTCTTTGTTAGAATATTTCAAAATATCTTTTAATGAGTCATTAAGGAAAAAGTGGAAGGTCAGTAAATTTTGTTTACTGCTAGGAAACATGGGATATATGAAAGGCAGTAAATCTTACATTTGAAAAGTATATACTGCAGAGGTTGAAATGGAAATATTTCAAGTTCCAACCCCATAGCATGTTCAGTCACAGTTCTAAATTTAATTTGTTGGTTGATGTAGCATGGTGGATAATGTAGCCAGCTCTCATTGGGAAGTCATAAAGTGGTTCATGATACCTTGTCAGCCGACTCCTGGTCTATGGTAAGTATGACAAGTCCAGACAATGTACCAGTGGTATCTAAGAACACTTTCCAACTGTGTTTGAGGAATTTGTTGATGTTTCATTGTTCAAGTTTTGTATGTATTTTGTTGTATTAAGGATTTGTTTTTTACTATTATCAGTTTTGTTTACATTTGCATGTTACACAGTTACCCTGTAAGAGCATCAAGCACTCATTTCAACTGCAGTATGTGGAAGTATTTATACATACGTAGTGTTGCAAAATTGTTGTTTGCTACTTCTATACTTAATAGTTTGTGTATGAAATAAATACGGTTTCTGTCCATTGTCGAGTAAAACATAATCTGCCATGCCATGTGCATATTTCTTTTGTATTTTGTCGATGAAGTGAGTTCCTAGTGTTTAATTTATGTTTAAAATTTATTTTGATGTTATATAGTTGCAAGGGGTTGGATAATTGAAAATGTTCTTTTTACTGCAGCGCCATATAAACAACCTCATAATTTTTGTCAAAAGTGATGTAAGTATGGTTTTGCTTTTGTGGTATGTTTACAACTTTGTAAGGCATAACCCCAAACTTCAGTCAAGTCAATGAGTTCCTCCTAGTAATGCCTATAAAAAGCTATCGAAAGTTTTCTGCAAGCGTTTGTAAGTATCATTTAAACCTTAGCATCATTTTGTTTACAGCATTTCTGATTGGATGGAAAACAGTTAATATATTATTCATTCTTGTAGTGTAGATGTAAACAGCTTTAGGGACAGGCTTACTTTGCATAATGTAACAAAGGTGTATCATTTAGTTATTCATTAGGGGTGTATATTACATTTTTGTATTCCAAAGGGATTTCATTGGTTTTCATGTATTAAAGCTGATGTATTAAAGTGAATTAATAAGAAGCATAAAGTACATGGGGGAGGGTTCATTTATATCAACGGTCCACTAGACCAAAGATCCTAACTTTAAACTTCATTGTCACACAAACCCTAATCCTAACCAAGGCTAATTATTGTCCTTATCCCAAACTTAACTTTCTATCTAAACTGGATCCTAACCCTACCTCTAACCTGAAGAAGAGTTTTGGTCAAGTGGATCTTTGGTCTAGTGAACCTTCAGTCTTGTGGGTATTCCCCACTACATCAAATGCCATCATATGCTACAAACTGGTATGTGCTTGTATTTCACTCCTAAAGCAAGTACCTGTGTCCTCCTTTTAATTTTCAATTTTGCTTTTGCTTGAGATCGCTCTGCAGTTGGGAAGAATGTATCTGGACCATCAACTCCCTGCCTTGAGTTCCCGTAATACAACACTGTATCATGCTCTTTTAATGTGGTCCATTGCTTCAAGTTTGAGACACATGTAAGGAAAGTTACTCTAGATTCCACTGTGCTTTGTATCTCTATTTGATGCACAACTGAAAGCAAGCTGGCATTCAGCAAGATTATGGCATAGCTGGAGAGAGAATCGTTTTGAGAGTTCTCTTGTGTAAACTTCAGACAGTATGCACTTGCTGAAAAGAGTTAACATTTCAGGTATTAATAAAGCTAATATATACCAGTGTAAAATGCATATAGTAGGTACTTGCTGTAATGAGTTTACATTTCAGGTATTAATGAAGCTCCTATATACATGTGTAAGCAGCAGACAGTATGCACTTGCTGTAATGAGTTTACTTTTGAGTTATTATTGGAGCTACCATCTGTTTTTGTAATGAAAGCAATAATTGATCATTTGGTCACGATACTTGGCATAATGTCAACTTTCAGTGAAAGGTTTGGTCAGTGTTTTGCTCTTTCAAACCAACTGGTGCTTGTTGTGGTAAATTCTGTGAACCAAAAGTACAATGCAAAGTCATGCATACATTTTGACATCCTCTAAACTGTGTCATATTTTGTGTAATGTTTTAGAAAATATGTATGGTTTCAGTTGAAGCAAAGAACAGGTTTGTGATAACTTAGAAGCTGGCAATATTTTGGAGGTGTTGTGTTTGCTTTGGAGGTGGGGAGGTTAGCAGAGGGGAGGGTGTGGGGAATATTTCAGTAGTTAACATTACTGTAAGATATCTTTCACATGATCTGAATAACTCTGAGAGTCACCAGGGAAAACATATGTCAGAGTTCTCATGAGAATGACCTTTTAGGTTTAAAAAGTAGACTTGAAGAATTCATGCAACTTTTGAAGCAACCAGTCTTGGAATAACAAAAGAATTTTTTAATTCATGAATAATACTAAAATTGTTCCAATTACTGGAGGTTTTAATTGATACATAGGCAACACTGCATTTACCCCAAAGACAATTTCTCCAAACAAATAGATTTTGGTATACAGTTATATGTTACAGGAGGATGATTATAACAATTGTATGGTATGTCAATTTGAAAGGTACCTTGTTTTGGTTTGTTATGAGGGTATAATTGTATGCTAGTAGAATGGGCAGGTAGATAGATGTTGGGGATAATGCCAGTGCATTTCTAGAGGCTGAAAATTGTTAAAATTGAAGTTATCTTTAAACAGCAGTTTACCCTTGAAAAAAAAAATATCTCTATATATAAAACTCCCCAAGTTTTCAGAAGATCTTTATTTAAAACCACATCAGAGTCATCTTAGTTAGTGCCCAAAAATAACCTCAAATGACCATATAACTATGTTTGACACTGGATCCCTGAATAGCCATCATAAAAATTAATACTGAAGACAATATGAAAGATAACAAAACTAGCAATATCACTTTTAAGAATGTTTATTTACATTTCTCCATGAAGTAAAGGAAGGGTTTACAAAAGATGTGTACCAAGAAACACTCTGGCGTCTGAAATGTCATGAAACACAGCAGTTGGTTACTTGTGCAGCTTTAAAAAAATTTTGTGTCAAAAAGGAAATGCTGGCCAGGAACTGAAAATCCCAACCCCACTCATCCCCCACCCTCCAGCCCCACTCACCCCCACCCTGCCTTCAGTTACATATTACCACCTATTGTTACATATTTTCATCTCAAATGTTCCTTCCACTTTATACCTACTGCCATTGTGCTTGGTGCTCAGCATAAGCAGTGGAGTAGGGGAAACAAGCCAGTGAGCCATAACTGGAAAAAAGGCCGTAGCCAACCCACCAATTGGTAAGAAACTGAGCTGTAAAACCACATCTAACTAACCTTCCACTTTATACTGCATATAGCATATTGTCACATAAATGTTCAGTGCTTTAAGAAAAAGAGCAGTTCCCCTAAATTTGGATAATTGTACACAGTGATCTTTTTTCATGAATGGCTCTTGAGAATCGTGACATTTTTCTAACACAAGTGTGAAATGCATGTATAGTAGCTCCTTGGTTTTACCTTGATGCAATATGTATATTCTGAAATATCATGAAAGATAAAAAGGGAAGTAAGAGGATAATTGTGAGATATAATAATAAATAGTTTTATCAAAATAAATTTAGGGTGACTCCTTTTCCCTATTTTAACTCAACTGTGAGCCTCTCCATCCCACAGAACTTACTTTAATACCATTACAACACTACACAATAGGAAAAAAAGTGGGGTGGGGGTCAAAGGTCACTCCACTTTTGGGAGATGCTGCCATTGAATTTCACATTTTCTTATAGAAACTTCACTTCAGGGGCATCCCCTCCCCCTTCTCAATTTTCACACAAATCTTGGCAAGGCCTATACTGCCACTTTTTCCTTCAAAATAGGCAACAGAGTAATTTATCCCATAAGAATGCAAACACAGGAAAAGATATTTAATAAAGCTGCTACTAAAGTAGTGCTGAACCTGAGACTGGACACATCTGGAGATATGGAAAACTCTCCTATTACATTTTGATTTCACTGAAAGCATTTGAATCTACAAATATGGCAACAAGAGCGTAGGAAGGATCCTGGCTTGCATGACAGTCTTCAAACCAAAGTCTGACACCCTGATGGATAGACGATAAGATGGAATATTACCACGTGTAATAAATGTGGCATAACCATCATACTCCACTATCACTCCCTCAGATGGTACCCTGTAGTCACTCTTGAACCCCTGTAATCTAAAGGTAACCCAGAATAAAGGTGCTCTTCACCATCATTCATTGGATAACCTTTCCTCTGGATGAATCTTATAAAATTCTACAAAAAGCTCAGAAGTCAAAATGGCCACCCTTCATTTACACCATGAAATAATCATTGCTCCTGATGAAATGAGGGTTCACTGACTGGTAAACTTTGCTATTGTAAGATGTTTCCATAGGGTTAGCACAGGCCACGTCATCTTGTGGACCTCAAGGGATGCAGTGCAACTGTAACAGTTGATGACTTTCCACTAGATGTCGATAATCAGTTCATCTACTCCCCAATCTTCATAGCTTCCATCAGGTAAGTATCTCCTTATAATCATTGGAATTTTTCTGGCTCTGTAAAGGAACAACAGACTAAGTTACCATGGGCCCAGTTGAGAGAAAACTGTCACCAGAACTCATGGAGTGACTGATACCTGTATTTGCAGCTATGCATAGCCATCTTGAAGGAAACACAACTACAAGCATAGACTGAAAAACAAAGCAGTTATATATGCCTTGAGGGAATTGTGCATAAAGCATAATCAATTTAAAATTTAATTACTACACACTACTTTCCATACTCGCACCTCAGTGTTGTCATTCTCACAATGACATTTCACTGTCTTCAAGTCAAACTGGAAAACAAGAACTATGCATACATACACCAGCAGCAACCTAATCCTGCCAGATTTGTTTTCATTTAAAGCAACACAACCTTTGACCCAAATGCCAGTATGGCTAACAATGTCGATTTCAAATACAGCAGTTTAAGGACTCTGAGGCAATTTGACAACTCAAAGCCATGTCTTATGACCTTCAGGAAAAGTGGGGGTGTTTTGTGATTATTTAGTTGTATGTAATTATTTAACCTTTGACACTAGAATGCAAAACTGCATCGACTTGATTACTTTATTGTTGATTTCTTCTTTCAGTATGGCAAATCTACATGCCAAGCATATTATCTACTGTACCAATGTTACTCTTCTTGAGACATGTTGCTTGTGAGGTTTTTCACATTCTGACCTCTGGTGAAAGAGAATGGCCTTGAACATCCACCAAAAATGTTAATATTTATCCCTTCAGTATGAAATACCCACATGCTTTTCTTGAAACATTATATACTGTTTACAAGCTGTTCATAGTTCATTAGGTATTGAATAATCTCTTGATAATATGGGATGGCTTTAACATCTTCAATTTGAGATTTACACTTGAAACCTAACTTAGCAAACATGTCAATGGCTTGGATATGCCAAAATAATTCATTGCCAAACCATCACCAAAGTATTTCACTCTCCTAGGCAATGACTCTTTAATGATTTGTGAAATTCACCGTCAGTTCTGTACCTACAAATTGGAGATCAATTTGTAGAATATAAAATTGGTGCAAAGCACTTTCAAAAATGCAGTTTCCTCAATGATTTACCCAAATCGCTGAAATTATCTCTGGTATTATAGCCCAGTGGATGAAGTAATGTTATATGAAGCAACACAGCTTATCAATTACAGTAAGCATTTCATTTTCCATCCCCTACTGGTCCACAGAAAGGTGGAAGTTTTCATCTGGTGGAAAGTTTTTTCAGCAGTTTACCCATCTGAACTGATCTTTCAAGTGAAAAGATATCTTCAATTTGTTCAACTAAATTGTTCAATTGGTCAGCCACTTGACATGAAGTTCTCATTCACAAGCCCTATATAGGCTTCCTTTGCATTCCTGAGAGAGACAAAAAATGACCTTGATAGCTGAACTTTTATTATCTACATCACTTACTTGAGTTCTTTCATAGCAATTTGTAGAGGGTCTGTTTCCCCTTCCAACTCTACCATTACAGGTGCACACATCCTGTAAAACAAAAAAAATTAATCTTGAAAACATAAAACTATAATTAAAACTGAATGAAGTACCTTCTATCAAGTACTACTAAGTGCAAAGATGATTTAAAACAAAATGCCCCCATTAATTCAGCAACTGAAGTACACACTCAAGCAGAATTTCCTTAACTGCAGTGCTGCAATCCACATTTTTTCCTAAATTGGCTTGGTTTTTGTTAAAAAAATTCTGTAAAACTTTCCTCTGTTACAAATAACAAAAATGTCATAATGAACAACTATAGCTGCTTATTATATGAGTACTTTTATTTCACAGACTTGCAGCATAAAATAAAGAGCATATTTTGCCATCAAGATTCACTCAATGTTTGTATTTTATGTTAAAATTCTAATCTCTCTCCTAGACTTTCTTGGAATATGAAATTTACACTATATATGGTGAGTATTCTTTAGCAACCTATCTATGAATCTACCAGGCTACATACTGTAAGCACAAACAATACACACAGTTGTAATAAGTGCTCATGCTCTGCCATGTTACATTTTGCATATACTTTTATTCATGAAATATCACGAAATGGATTTGTACTTGTATGTAACTCACAAATTTGAAAGAAGAGTACACTGCTAATGCTGACTATGTACTCATGTTCATCAAAAAGTTGTGTTCCTGTACTTAAGTGACTCAAGTTGCAACCAGAGATACAATACTAGTATTCAATGTGCTCACATTATGTACTTACACTCACAGTTATTGCCCCCCCCCCCATCTTACTTTTGGGGGTACACCATCCTTAAAAGAGTTCTATGACAGATATTCATCTACATAGTGTGGGTTAAATGCAAATGTTACCACAGTATCTTTGGCACCATTTTTAACTGATACATAAAGCTGAATATCTCTACATCAGGCTCTTCTAATTGAGATAAAACAATCAGAAATAGTATTGTTACTGTACAAGTTTTTCAAAACATGACTTGTAGGGTAGTAACAGCCACTTCCTCAGCCTTAGGGGGAAATTTTCCTTCTGTACTCTATTACAAATCCATCAATACAATTTTTCTACTTACGCTATTTGTAATGCTCTTGTTCCCAACACCCTTGCACGTTCATACTTTGTCATGTAGTTGGTCGTGATCCTCTCTGTCATTTTTTGTCCTTCAGCAGGAGCTGGTAGAACCTCTATGTTCTCATCAATGGCATCATCCTCCTTAAAAAAAATAGCCAATAACAACTGCTTATTACCTGAAACACTCCAACATTAAAACAGCTTGAAATCAAAAGTGATTTAACTCATTCTCCCCAACTGAGTGACAGATACACAAGTCACCATCAGGGGTCAAAGCTTTAATAAACAGCCAAAATTAAGTTCAAATGCTCATGGGTTCAAATTGAAAAGTTGAGAGTAAAAGGATAAAGGATTAATAGGGAAAGTGAAAGAAAAACAAAGTCTACAATGAAAGGTATCCGAATGAAAACTTGTTTCACATCAAGTGTGTTTCAGACATAAATGTACTACCCAAGTGTTGAATACAAACACTAATTCAGTGTTCTCCACTAGCCGTTTTGTCCGGGCATGCCGCCCGGACAAAAACCTTGGCCGCCTGGACAAAAAATATTACATTTACCTTTTCAGTAACGTTTGAATTGTTCAATTCAAATTTAGCACTACATATAAAACCATTTTGCATCTAGCCCACCTTACGTGAGCAAAAATTTTTCAAAAGGTGGAGGGGACCTCTCCCCTTAGACACCTCCCCCAGGACAGCGATCGGTTTCATCTGCCAGATCAGAGAGAGACAAGTGCCCGGACAAAATTTGGACCTGTCGAGAACACTGCTAATTATACATAAAGGAAAATATTTTCATGGATGTTGAACTGCACTATTAAAGCAGCCAACTGGGATCCCACACATGGTATATCTACTTGCCCAAGGAGGGGGGAAATAACTGCCCTCCATTGCCAGAAGTACTACTGTATAAAAATTTTAATAAGCCCAGGGATCCTGCCTGGTTGCCATATTACACAGTGGTTCAATACCTCACTACAGATAACCACATCTTTCCCACCTTACTGTATGAACAGTATCATGGCAAAAATTTTTAAATAAGGCGTAAAGGAGAATGAAGTACGACCAACTTTGTTCTGAACAATGCCTTAATGACATCTTGCACACTCTTTCCCCAACATGGTTCACTTCTAATATATTTGCGCTGTTAAAATATAGACTTACCTCTGCATCTCGAAGCTCATCCAGAGGCTCATCCTCTGCATCATCAAAATCTTCATTAAAGCTGGAAGACAGAAATTTATAACATCTGATATTACAAACTTTCACAACGGAGTGTAAATTTCTGTATTAGAACTAGGGCTTCCTTATAAATACCTATTCTTATTACATTTGTCTGCATATTCCACACAGTTTTTGCTCTCAGTTTTCTTCAGCAACTCCCCCCCCCCCCCAGATTTTTTTATGTTCCCAGGTATAATTTCAATTTAGGACACTAATGAATAATGGAGCCATAATGGTAGTAGCCCTCCAAACATTAACTTGATCCTCGAAACCCTAGGTACCTGGATACAAACCTGAGTTTTAAAGTATACCCTTTGAATAGGACCTTGTGCAGTAACATTCCTGTAGTTTTAACTCTATTTTCAATAATTTTGTATTATCAGCAGTTATCAGTGAGTCCAAGACAATGAAAAAGTGTCATTCAATTAAAAAATGTCAAATCAGTGGGTATGGTTGTTCATCAGATGATTAGAACCTTAGTAGGCCCAATAAAGCAGGTTTTGGGTTAATCACTCTCTCCTAGAAAACTTGGCTATGTATGATTTTTTTTCTATTTTGGTTTTTTTTTAGTTGTTCTTTCATAGGTCTAGAGCCTGCTTCATCACTAGTAGTGATTTTATTCACATCAGTGCTAAGCCTACACTACGGTCATCAGAGATGGTACACATACACAAATTGTTCAATTATTGGACAAACAGTAGTTGGCAATAATTATTGTTTATTGATTAAAATGTCATTACCAAAACAGTATGTCAGTGATCCTTAGCCCTGAACATGACCTAGCACTATGTACCTATATACTGTACACTCCACTTCTGGGCTCTTGTCTCATACATACTAAAACTGTAATCGATTAGCTGACCCTGACAAAAATTTTCATCTCTCACATATCCCAAAAGTTATCTTCTACTACCAATCCTTGTAAGAAAAACACCAATCACAAATTTTACTTAAGAAGGTACCATATGTTGCACCAGATTGCATGTACAGACACCTAATTTTTTCAAAAATTTTCAAAGGGGAGGGGAACCCTTAGACATCTTCCGCAGCCTGGCAATCACTGATGCCCTTTTATTAAAGTTCCTAAAAATACGCAAATTATGTAACACAAAAATTGCTTAAAAAAATCATATGTGGCACCAGATTGCATGTAAGGAAACCTAATTTTTCAAAAATTATCATATTTTGTGTGGGACTCAATGTGAATTAAGTGGAAACACAATGCAGCAGAAAATTTTATAGCTGCAGTTTTGACTTACTGTATGCCTAGTTTGCAGTACAAAATATTAAGTCAATTAGGTAAGTTGTATGCCAACCCAAGTGAATTCTCATACCGCTCTACGCTATGCCAAATGATTTCCTTCATCTATGCCAAAGATCTTCAGATTATAGTGCACAAAATGCGTATGGCTAAGGGGAGGCTTGGTGGACTTGGACATATTTCATAAAACATTTATATCGCAAAACATTTAATATTTATAAATTGACTCATTCTCAAAATAACAATCTTGGGGAACCGTGGCCACTGCAAATTTCAACTTCTCTGCCTCCTTGTTTTCAAAAAGGTGTTTTTTGTCTGTGGTGGGGTATTCTATAGTAGGCTATAGTTACTCCCCGAGATGGTCCAGCAAAATTCTCAGAAATTTGAATTTATTCACTCAATTCGCCTATTAAATCTAGTCACATCGTCTGACTGTAGGCCTATATTGTGTCAATTGCCAAACGCATAGGCGGCTCTTAGCATTTTGGTTTGGGGTAGCAAAATCAGGTCCATATTCAGGGCCCCCTTCCCCCCTTCCCAGGCAATATCAATGGTCTGCGTCAGAGAATAGGAGTATGGTTACTATTTTGTATTTAAGGGAAGTCCCATAGTTTTCAAAAGCTCTTCAGAAATCATTTCAGACAGTCAGTCATGCACTGGTCTTTCTTTAAAAGTAACTACAATCATAACAGGCAAGCGCTATTCCATAGGCGAAAGAAGCAGGGAAAACAGGCAAAGCGGCTTGATCTGTTTTGGGTAAAATGAGACAGCCTAAATTATACACATTACTAAGGTCAATGTTTAACATTTCATGGTCAGAACACTTGACCTCCAAGAGGATCATGCACTTTTCAATTGTGGGTGAACACCAGAAAAATTTGACAAGAGCTCAGAGGTTAACAAGGCAAGAGTGTACTAATCTCCCCTAATCCTGATGCCACGACTTCAATTTAGTAAACTCATGCAACGTACAGAGTGTATACCCATTCCTGAGCTACTTTCTCAAACGCTATAAGGGATGGTGAATCCCAGATCAACACTCCCAGCTGAACCAACTAAGTCAAGGCTTGAACTGGATAGCGAACTGTGTCTCACAACCTGAAACCACATCACTGCAAACCTCATGCCCAACAAGCCGTTTTATGAGCACCCGAAAATTTCTAGGAGGTACTGTAGGCCTACCACCTGGATTTGATCTGAGGACCTTTCCAGTGCAAAGCAGTACGCTCAACTACCAAGTCAGCTTTATCCTTAAAAATTTTGTTTTTTGCATTGTGTCACAATATGTTTTACCATTGCCAAGAAGCCATAAAAATGTTGGTTTTGTGGAATGTTTTCCTAAAATATCAAAAATTTTGAGCATGAAGACACAAACTATGAAATGGTAGCACTGTTTTGGATCTCAGCACCTTCAAAAACATATTTTTATTGGGAAAGACATTGGAAAATAGGAATACCTGTAATTCAGAAGGGCAATTCACCACACCTACAAATAGGTCGGTCAGAATAAGGAGCTGCCACTAGACCTGGACAGATCCAGTGGCAGCTCTCTGGTCAGAAGTCTCACTAGAGCTTTGATCAACTATTTGATGCTCATTTTAAAATATATAATTGAAACAGCAGTTTCAAACATTCTTGCAACTCTGTTCAAAATTCTGGCAACACATCACTTTTGCCCATCTGCTTCTTCAATTGATCACTTACTGGGTGTGCCTCTAAGAACTTTCAATCAATTCAAATTTTGTTAGTCACTGATAAAGCTTTGAATTAAAAAATATTGCATTAATTACATAATCCTTACACACACCGGGCACCTATGGCTCTAAAAGACTACACATGCAAGTAGTAAGCAACTAAGGTGATCATCGGTGGTTGCAGCTTCAGTAATTTACCAAATTAATGTTCTTTTGTTCGCCCTTTTGGGATATTAAAATTTTTGACACATGCAAACACAAAATAAAATAGGCCTGAATGTCATTTAGCAACTTATACAACTTAAGTTTCCTGCAATGAACTTAGGAGACATTTTGGGCAAAAGAAATTCGTTAGTACTATACGTGCAATAAATGATGGTTACCCTATTAAAGACTGACATGTTATCATTTTCTTTTTTTAAATCTAAACTAGGCCTAGGCCTAGAACCTTCCGTTTTGAAGAAGAGCTCTGCATACAAGGCTGAAAATAAATTGAAACCACGACTCCCTGGATACTATTAATTCATGTGACAAGTGGCCGAATGACCCAGTAAACCTAGGTTGAATCTCGATGTTATCACGAAATAAATACTGTCCTTAACAATTGCAGAAAAAATTGAAATATCAAATAGCTTACAAATACAACTTCATAAAAAAATAGGCCAAGGCCTATGACATTTGTGAGATGGAAGGGATGATTTTGTCCAAATGTTGAAATGCTTTTATGTACCATACACCATATATCGTATAACATGTTATTTTTTTTTTGGCACTAATTTAGAATCAGTGACCACAAAACTCGCGGGGGTACAGAACAATTATAGTTTTTTTTTAAATCAAAGACCATGTTTTGCGAAATTTTGGGGGCACTTGCTCCCCTGTGCCCCTATGGTGAGCCGCTAATGGTCAAACGTTATGCTTGCGTCGAACCTTCACATTACAGATTTCGTGAAAGTGATACCAACGATAAACTACACAGAGAAGCTACTGAGACTGTGAGAGCGACAGTGACCTTCTTTACCCAATGATAATTTTGACGATCAGGCGAATTGACCAAAAAATAAATGATGGAATCTTCTTTTACTTTTATTATTACATTAATCTTACAAACTTTCTTGGTTTAGACTCCCCACCAGAAAGAAGTTAAACACAAATAGACCTACTTGTCAAAATCATCGTCGTCCGCCATGCTGTTGTCTACCCGACTTAATTCTAATTTTGAGGGCGTGATAACAATTGTTAAGTTGGGCTCAGAGCCGTTCAAGTCGAAGAACAACTTCCTGCATATCATGGTCGAAGCTGAACTTGAATCTACTTAAGCCTTTTTGCATGTTGTATTTTTCAGATATAGTTGTTTAAAAGGGGTATAATGTTGACATCAGAGAACCAGAAAAGAAAGTTTCCCAATTACTGTTTGTCCGAACCGGGGGGGGGGGGGGCGCTCTGATGGTTTTGGCAATATATAAGACTGTGCTCCAAGACAACGTAACAAGGGCAAACTTGGAGGGCAAAAGCCACATTTGATAATGGTAAAATTTACACATTTGGCTCCCATTTTAAAAAAGTTCCTCCGCCACTGCCCTGCCCGACCTTTCAGTTTTTGCCTCCATATATCGTCGCAGGAAAACAAAAATGTCGTAAGTCCATTTTTGGCGAAAATGAGTTTTTTATGGTAAAATGTTCCAGAGACATGTTAGCAACTTTCTAGCTTATAAATGAATCAAAAACTCAATGGCTCAGCAGTGAGACCCAATCTGTATAAATTTTAACAGATGGATAACATTTTATGCCAAGTTGAAACCTTTAAATGCCATTATCTCAAAACAGCAATTTTGGACATAGCACAGTTTTGTTTTCCTGTGACGATATATATTGAAATATCTTTGATTGACCACTGTCTTTCATACCTTTTCCAAGTCGGCTATAGCTAGGGCATTTGCCCTCAATGAAAGGTCCTCTCCCCTAGTCCGCAGTCACTGGGAATCTTTCGGTCTCCATCCCCCTCACAACACATCACCTCCTCCTTCCTCCAAACGCTACATACTTTTATTTATTCCAATGCCATGATTGCAAGAGGAACTGAAAACTCCGAAAGACAGTACCTGTAAATAGTTCTTTTCGTTATGTAAATGAGCAGTTCTGTATATTCTCTCAGTTATCGTTGCAATCTCCTTCATTCATTCTGTTATTCGAGGGCACCATGGTCAGACATCCCTCAGTTCTGTTTTCATCCGTTCAACATGTAACATAGTCATCAGAGAGCTTATTTTTCTTTTCCCGTGTATTCTTTTATATTTCGACGAACCCACTACCATGTCCCCGCCAAGGACGTATTCCATTCGGAGCTCGACTCACGTTACATCTGGTGGCAGCGATGTTTTCCGTTATTTCCATCGTTTTCCTGCTGTCAAGGTAACTTTTGGTGGAATATACGTTTCAGGCACACGGGAACGCCATTTATCCCGAGTAACTCTACCACGGCATGATATAACCAACAAGTTAGAACTGCCGCAGTGGCGTAGCCAGCGGGGGAAGGGGGCGGGAGCCCCCAGTTGAAACTCTCGCCTCCCCACTCCCCCCCCCCCCAATGAAATTACAGACCGAGAAAAAATATTTTAATACACGCCAAATATGTATGTCTACAGGCTACATGA
>WURT03016566.1:3414-16065 GCA_009936505.3 Holothuria glaberrima | reverse complement strand
ATATGAAAAGTGTCGGTCATTGCTACCTTGAGATATCGTGTTTACAAGCTAGGCGTCACATACACACACACACACACACACACACATACACGACATCACCATCGCATAGATTCCTTGCCTGCCTTCGTCAATCAACAATGGATGACCTTAATATCAACCACTAAATGTTGTGCTTTATTTTGAAAGTGAAAGGATGGGTTCCAATACTGTACTTCCCCAATTGCTTAGCTGCTCCATTTTGTTTCATTTTTAAAGTTTCTGAATGAAAAATATTAAAAATACCACCATGGAAACAATAATAACAAAAGTATTTTCAATGTGTTTTTCTTCATATCAGGGATATGCCTATTACAAAACAAACATTAAATTAGTCTAAAACAATGAACCCTTTGATATGAATCTAAATAGTTAACATGATGTTAATGTTTGTGTAAGAGTTAAAGCGTGAGAAATTTTCTCACCAACGTTTGCTTCAATGCCCATTTCCACTTTGCAAACTTCCGAGTACAGGCTTTGTGAAACTGTCATATGATTCTGTAAGTACTTATCTTTTAGCATTCGATGTTGAAGAAGACAACTAAATTATGTACTGTTTACAGCAGAAACAAGCTTTTCTGACAGTCTAAAACAGTGGTTCTCAATGTGGTCCCTATCGCCCCCTGGGGGTGTTGGGAAGTCTCAAGTGGGCGTTACAGAGGCCACAGAGAATAGGAGGAGCGTTGGCACTAATTTGGGGGTCCCTGGTGATTACGACATGTACAGTAACTGCAGCGATGTAAGATACAGTAAGGCATCCAGGGGTCTATTACCCTCCCCTAGTTCTTTCCATCCCACCCTCCCCCTCTTCCTCCCCAAAATAAGTTTTGTGAACCAAAATTATCCAAAAATGGCATTAGAAATTTTAAAAAAAACCCTATGCAGCATTCTGGCCAGCCCCTACTTGTGCAACAAAGTCGCTTAATCGGTGGCAAATGTCACACAACAAAATCTGACAAGAAGATTCAACGCGGGGGTGTAAATTTTGACATAATCAGCCTCACCAGAATAATTTTGCCAGTTCCTTGCTGCCAGTATATCACTTTTGTCTGCTTTAATTGAGAGAGGATTTCCGAATTTACAAGCCTCCATTTTAACCTTCGAGCCCCACTGCACTACTTTCATCTTGTAGTTCAGAAAGTAGACTGATTCTGTGCATAACAATACTATGATACTATCACAAGTTCACCCACAGGTACTGTAGTTAATTTGCCCATGTAAAAGAACAGTAAGCTCGGGGTGGAGTTCCAGTAAATCAAAAAATATTTTTATGTAGTAAAATATTTGTCACCAAGATATTTTGGTTCCTCATTAGGCAGAAATCCACTCAAATATTGCACCATTTGCAATCTATGCACCTTTCAAATTCCAAAAGTTTGCTGAGGAGGACACCTCCTCCCCTTAGACCTCTCCCCAGGCCACAAACCAGTAAATTTCGCATTGAGAAAACACTACCCCTATGTCCAAATTGTTCCGTGTTTGGAATGTAAAGTTAAGTGTGAAAAAATTATTTTTAAGTGTCCGACTATGAATGGTAGGATGAGGGGAGGCGTTGGGGGCAATGGGACAGTTCAAGCTGGTCGAAGGGGGCGGTAGTCCAAAAAAGTTTGAGAACCACTGGTCTAAAAATTTCCAAAGACTAACAGCTCTCAGAAGCTACAGTATAGCCCTGCCATCTTTATATTGGGATACACAACACTGTCACTTGAACAAAAACACTGCAGCACTGGTCAATATAGGCAACACTTCTTGTACACTGACAATATGGGGTATTGGAGATGACTCATTATGCCTAGTGTGCTGGGATATGTATTCACTTGTGTCTCATTCAATTTTTTATTACATTCCACGACAAACCTTTGTGGTGCAAGACTAGAGCATGAGTAGGGTATATGTATATTAGTAGGTTATATACATACAATATAAACTGTCTACTTTCTTATTAAAGGGAAATACTGCGTTTGAAATGCACCTGACTTCATACAAAGAAAAAAGCTTTTATTATAATTCAACAATTCAGTCTCACCGATAAACTCTAGAAATAGCTTTATCTCCTCAAAATATTATGCAATGCAAGAGCAACGGATGCTGCATCATTTGAACTTTTGAAAGTTTGGGTGAACAAATTATTTTTGAGCATCAAATAACTGAATTTCTTCCTGCGAGAGCCTTATTTCTTGAAAAGAAAACTACTGTTGTGCCTTATTTTCTAATGTCTATTATTCTGTATCTGTTAAAATTGGCTTAAAAATTATGGAAATTTTGTGTAAAACAAATGCAATATTTCCCTTTAAGATGGATGTAGACTTCAAAGAGAGGTTAAGGAAACATTTACCTTTGATAGGTGAAAGAAGGACTAATTCCCCAAAACTTGACTTGTGGTTCCTTGGTCTCAATCCTGAAGTAAGTGTAACATACAGTATGTGTTAGTAAACTTTATAGGAACTAATACTGCCTTAAATGGGATTGCTCACACATGACTAGGGATGAAACAGATTCTGACTTTCCTGGTGAAATTTTCACTCACTATTTTACTCTGTTTTTCAAGATATAGCAGATAAAGTTACTACATTAAATAAATTTGTAAAACATAAGCATAAAGTGGACTTGAAACAACAAGGAGCAATGTGATTATGTCATCTCCTCCCATCGATGAGCAATGCCTTTGTTTTCTTTTCTTTGTTTTTTTTTTTTTTTATTTACCTTTTCTTCTCTCCTTGAAATAGATGTGCTAATGAATTTCCTATGAGGAATGTAAAGCAATTAAAATTCTCATGCCTCTCATGCATTCTAATTACAATAACATGGGAACAATCACAATAACATGACATGAGAAACAGAGAAAGTTACACAATTTATAGGAAAGAGAAAAAACATCTTTGAATTTGAGGTTATGACGTGATGTGTGCTTGTTTCAAGTTCACTTTGGGTTGTAATGTGATAACTTCCTCTCCTCAAGAACCTAAAAGAGAGTTGAATGCAAATTTCACCAGAATACTACAATTATAAAGTTGTCCTACCTCACCCACATACCATAATTAAATTTGAGCAGATAAAGGACTTTCTTTTAATTAATACCTGTATACATTCTCCAAATCCAAGGCAGGGCTTGAAGGGCTTAAAGGAAAAATGCAATCACCCCAATTCAAATAAATATACCTCGGTATCCTATTTCATGAATGGCTCTTTCTAATCATGTAACAATTTGTAATTTAACTGTTAAAAATCATGCAGAATAAGTCCCTAGTTTACATATTCCATGTTCATGTTTGGAAACATCAAATGTACAAATACTTGAAATGGAAGTAAAATAGAGATTTGAAACATTTAGCTGATGTTTAAAAATAAATTTGGGGCGACTGCATGCCCTCTTAAGATGCATCTCATCGTCAGTCCATCTGGTCAGCCATACTATTCCCTGGATACTGAAAAAATCTTCTGAACAGATACAAAACAAATTGGATCTGGTCCACCATAAATTGAACCAAAGGAATCACAGGCCACAGCCTTCAGGCCCCTCAAGTCTTTCAAAAAATACCTTTGCTGAAGGCTGTATGGTTGTACCTTGCTTTGTATACTATTCCTATTTACTGCTCCTTGGTCTGAAAACTATGTATTTCCTGTTGTTAGCATTTAATACCCTGGGAAATGCTTATCAGCTGGAAGACCCCGGCCTACTCTTTTCTGTTTAGTATTTCAAACTCTACTAAGTATCCAAATAATCACTGAAAAATTGTTTCCCGTTGACAGCATTGTTCACTACAAAAGTTCTTGGCAACAAAAGTTGTATACAAGCAGACTCTATGCAATTTTGACTACACAGAAAGCACTCTAATAGGAGGACTACATGAAAAGCACAATAGAAGAGTCCTTGCTGTTTACCCAACCGTTCACAACTCAAATTCAGTACTCTTTTTTGGGGCTCTCACAATTTCTTTCAATTTTTACCACTGATATATTGCCTGCAGCTGGTTACGTCAAAAGTACAACGTAGCCTAATAGATTTGTTTTCAGAAAACCTTGACAAATGCTTTCTGCCAAGTTAAAGGATTTCAAAACAGTTACATCACAAATGCATACCATATATACTGTAGAATGTATCCTCAATTATAGCTGAATGCAATCATGTCATGCAGACATAATAAAGTCATATACTGTATAACAGTGATTCGGTACTGAACCTTACAATAAACAAAGTCCACTTATATTAACAATACTCTACTAAAGACACTTTCCCAACCAGAAATTTTTATGACAAATTCTGGTAGACAGTAAGTACTCCAGACATAATCTAGTGAGCTTGTAACCTGTCTGCAAATAAAAACTTATCCACTTCAGTGACTTATACTGCAAACAGAAGAAATGTGTTTGGCAAGGTTCTATGATTCATTTCTATAACATTGAAAAAAGCCAGTATGGATTGAGGAGCTTTCAATTCTACTGTTTTCAATGGATTACAAAACCAATATATGGCAACATCAGAGACAAAATGAAAGGAATCAATTGTGTAAAGTCTCAAACAAAAAATGTTTTCTCTCTGAAAGACTTCAATCTACCAACTCATAAATTACTCATATGTGCCTCTATAGAAAAAAATCAGTATAAACACAGACTTGCTGTAAGTACCAGACATGGCAAAAATTTATATTACAAAAGGAAAAAAGTTCAAATATTAAAAGGATGCAAGCGATCTTAGGGAAGCAAATACCACTGAGGGTTGCCTTTACATCTATGGTTGCAATTTCAGTTGCACTGGACTGCCTGAGGCATGCAAAGATGATAGCGATGGCTGTTATAGCAGGCTCAGTGCAGTTATTATGTGTAAATAACAAGGGCGTTGATTATTCTCAGCTTGTCAGTGGGTCTCATTTTTGCTGTAGTTCTTGATGTGAATGATGTGAATGTAGTCAACTGTTACAATGGCAGCGTGAACAGTGAGCAACTGAGGATAACATATGCTGTCAAACTTATCAACAAATATACTTGCATAAATATGAATTTTATAAGCTCAGATTTCTAGGAAAGCTGATCATTGCAATGAAAAATCTAGGTGTCATTGCCCTCTCCATACATTGTTTAGCCTACAGTACGCTGCTCATTATTCAAATATCCATGGAGGAATGGTATTGGCTGATATGGATATCAGCCGCATCAGTTCTATACTGGCAATATCAGTACAACTCTAGCCTTAAATGAAAATGTAGTGAGGGTAGCAATAGGAGCTAACTGGAATAATGGCAAGCAGCCATTACATAGACCTGTACATTTATCTAGCATGTTAACAGAAAATGAAAATTGTAGCACCATTAAACATCTAGCTCCTGTTCTATGCACAGAAATTGTCCCCCCCCCCCCCAATAAAAACAGCTGTTTAATTATTGAGCCTCTACTCATCACAAAATCTTGAAATTTTGAACCGGATCATGATTTATTTTATAAAAGCTGAAATAGCCCTTGACAGGAAGAATGTTTCCTACCCATTTCAGCTGAAACAGCCACTCAAGACTGACTGAGACACCAAAATTGAAGTAGGACCAAACATTCACCACAAATATGTACAAGAAATTTGACTTTTTCTTGTGCAAAATTTTTGGACTGTGGAAATAAGTTTTTTTACTTTTTGTTTTACAAACATCAGAATCTAGCTACATTGCAGGAAAATACAAAATATAGTTCAGTTATAATCTGAGAAGTCTTCATGAACATAGTTTTAAAATATGAGGGCTGCTCTCTTAAACTAACAGAGTATGGGAACTAGGCTAATTCATTGAGTAACATTGAGTTGGGGTTAAAGTGTACCTTAAGTCTAGAATTATAAAAATTCATATTTTAGTGGTTGGAAAATAAATTTTATTCATCTAACTCCCATTTTCATTGCTTACTCCATTGCTGAGATATGAAATGCTGAAATTTGTTCAATTAATTTGAAATAGTCAATTGCGCAATAATTTGGGAAGTCCTTCTTATATGACTCTTATTACTTGCTTTTTGTTTCCTTTTGAAATTAATGTTTATATAACCTTGAATTAGTTTTCTGTTGTCTTGAATAGTGTGTTGTACAGAGAGATTTTGTATGTCATCCTATAACAAGAAGAAAGTGATCAAATTTTGGAACATGGTGCACTGGCTTTCAAAAAAAAAACAAAAACAAAAAAAAAAAAAACAAAGAATATAATTTAAGTGGTACAAGAATGGCACCACAAATTAGTGCACAATCTACCATTTTAAGCTGAGTGAATAATCTTCACCATTTTATATCTCGGCTCAGGAAAGTTGGGCCATGTGGATTCACTTCTCAAGTTTTGTATATTTTTCAAATTTTAGACTTTAGGTACTCTTTAAGAGAGACATGGCATTAATACATAATTTCTGATTATGTATATAAAACAATATGGAAGGCAGATGCACAATGGACGCACTGTTTGAAAATACAATTGAAATTATCAACCACTTAAGCCACATCTTTATGTTTAGCATCATGTGTAGCTACACTAAGATGCAACTTAAGAGGTGTACCAGGTTACTTCACCCCACTCCTACCCCATTTCTCATCTACCTGTCCCTTCCCCCTTATAGAACCCTCCTTCTTCCCTGTGACTTACTAAAAATTTTGAAACATCTAAATATATTAAGTTTATTTCCTTATTAATTTACAAGTACAGTACTGTATGTCTTAAAGTCCCTGATAGGATATGGCTGAAAAGCTGAGTCAACAGGCAAACACTGTCAGGCCTCGATTTTAAAAAAAAATTACGGTTGTCCAATGGACAACCTGTCTGCATATTTTGGTTGTTCAAAAAAAAAATTTAGAATTCCACAAAGAAATTTGCAGTAACCCTAGAAGCAGTCTGTTAATTGTTCATTTGTTGCATGAACTTGGTTGCCCCACGGACAAACAACCTGCCATTTTTTGTTGTCTGTCACAAATTTTGGTTGTCACAGACAACCAGACAACTGCTAAAATCGAGCCTTGCCTATATTTTTGCAAAACACTTTAAAAATTACTTTTGCAAGATTGAAAACTCATCTGCAGTGTAAGCATTACTTATTAAGTCTGTCATCTACACGGCAATGAATTGTAAGAGCTACCAAGTGGCATCAGGTAAAAAAGACAGATAAAAGTAGGATCAAAAGAAGGATTTGGAGACCAAGGACAAAAGTATGCCTTTTTCTTTGCAATGCTGACAGCATCATAACAACTCTTTCAGGTATACTGTATACTGTTTAATTTGTGACCATCATTTTTTGCATTGCTTTGAAATAACAAAAATGTAGGGTTCAAAGAAGGAAAATGTACTAGGGTAAAGTTCAAATCTGCACCACTCGTAATTTTCCAACTTCAAACCTTCGTATGAAATGTCTTGAATACATTACCGAATCAATACTTTGATATTTTGTGTAGTTACAGATTGCACTTTTTTCTGAAGGGAAACAAGGCGATATAAAAAGATAATGCTCAGTAGATTTGTCAAATCTTTAACCTACCATGGTCAGTAAATATTGCTTTTCCACTACCAACACTTAAATAGTTTCACGCTAGGTCACATGCTATATACTTTAATACATGTGTGGTTTCAGCAAATTTATTAGTGAGCATTCAACTTGGTTCATCTTTGCATGTTGGCCTATCCCATGTGTCATCACTCTGTTACTATTGTGCAATTCTAGGGTGCAATGAAAGTTAGACAGCCATTACAGCTGATGTGTTGGTACTTTATGTTGTTGTCCTCCCAGGTGCATGTTTTCGCAAAACCATAAACAACACTTGCACTTGTAATACTTGTGAATGAAAGTGACTCTATCCCCTTAAGCCTTTTTAGCCATGTCTAAAACAGGAAACCAAGGTTTATTTTTCTGACAAAAACAATGTTAAAAAAGCAAATTTCTGTAACCTAGCAGTTGAAACCTTCTTGTTTATTTGATAAAAGCTTACAATGTTTTCATGATAAGCACATCACGCACATGCAATCCAGGTATTTTAAGTGTCAGTCCCCAATGCTTGATTATGGCATCTGTCAACAGTTTAAATGCCAGTACTATACAAGCAACAGTATATTATCTAAGTGGCAAGCCAACATAGGTTGGCAGGTAGCTCACCAAGAAATATTAGCCAAAATTTGTTCCAGACTATCGGAAATGACGCTTCCAGACCCTTATAAACAAATCAAAACTTTTTGTATTCTAAGATTACATATTCTACAAACCAACACTTTGAAAATGATTACAACGGTCTGTCTCTGTTTTAAAATCACTTTGAAGTTTGAAGCCAGGGAGGAATAGGACTTTAAATTTCTTTATACACCCTGTGTTTTCATCATTTTACATGTCCAGTGACTGCAGCTACCTGTATTCCTAATCATATTTCAACACTTAGTGGCATGTGTTGGACTGCTTTCAACACAAGTGACACTTGTAAGGCCCAATACAAGTTTGTCAATTGCAACTTCTTGTACTGTAGGGCCACATCAGTTGCCACAAATTCTGTCCGGGGTTTGCAGGGGGAGGTCACCTTATGAGGACAAAGCCCAACCCAGCAAGCCCTGAAGCCCAAAAGACTCGACAGGAGATCTTTGAAATTCAATACCAGGGAAAGTTTGAAATCAAATACTTGTCTGGATGCAGTCTCTTGGCATTTGGTGATCAAGGTACAAAAAGTAGCCAACATAAAGAGATACTTTTATGGTACCATTCATTGTTAACTAAAGAAGCTCACTGAGTTGACATCAATTATTTTTTGATGAGTTTAAAGCTTATCATTGTCATTGTTAAGTTTCTAACGTCACTACTCATGTATTACTTCCTGTAGTTACTGAAAAATGTGAGAAATTGTATTTCTGTGGACATAGCTTGCACATGATTATTACCTAATAAAAGAGTGTCGGGTCACGAATTCGTAATAAATGATTTTAATCAATAATTACCCAGATGGTTATCATTGCAGTTGTGTGTCAAATCTGCAGAATCTCTTAGTTTGACCATTTATCCATCAAGATATGAGTAAAACTCAACAGGTGTGATAAAAAATCATGAATATCGAGAACCAACCCAATAAGCCCCTTTAAATGCAATGTCAGTGGGTCTCATTCATACTTGTCAAAGACCTAATTTGTACCTTATAAATGAACTGGTAATCTTGATTTAGTTTTAGCTGCTAAGAGAAGGCACAAGCTTGTGCAAAACATTAATTTTTAATTTTTACGCTTACATAACCTAACTGGCAATGTATCTCAGTCAGAATTTTCTATGTTGCATAATGTTTGCCTGTAGAACAAAAAGGACTTACCATTCATTCAAGTACCAAGTCATTCTATAGGTCATTCTGTAGAAACGGAACCTTGTAATGCACTTATCAATTGAATGACGCAACCCACTACCCCTGAGCAAGGCCTGTCAATGTGGGTAAAATGACTCTTATGCCTATCATTGTGCTAATATTTTCAGTCACAAGCATGGCAAAAAGGTGAGTCATGTTACCTTAAATGTCAGTCACTTTACTGACGAAGGTGTGAATCATTGTGGATCGTTGCCCATTGTACTGTGATGTCAACCTTCAGCCTTGCTTTGCATACATGACAATCATAACTTTTGTCAGTCAATTTGGTGCCTGACGTGTCAGTCAAAATTGCAAATTGTTCACCAGTTAGGTGGCTATGGAGTGTGTAATTTTTCACAAGTTGTCAGACAGACTTGACTGAGGGATATGTTTGACATTTGTGTTTTTTTTATTCATTTATTTATAGCCAGCAAAAGATTTGAAGACCTGCATAAATAGATTCCCTATTCTTTTCCCTTATTTAGAAAATGTGTAGGGTCTTAGGGTGGCCTGTATATGTTCCGCCATCATGCAATTGTAGGACTAAAATTATTCTTCCTGCACTACTTCCTAAGTTTTGGGTGCTGCCTCGGAAGCTCAAGTTAAGAAGATGAGATAAATCAAATGTCACAGAAAATTGGTTTACATTGTAAATGCAGTTACCCTGATGTTAATGAATGAATGCATGATGATTTTTAACTGGTAAATGAACAAAAATCCAGGAAAATGTAAGCATTTCCTGGTCAAAGCATACTATATCCATGAAATCAACATAGGCCTAGCCTACAGTTAATTCAAAATTGACCCTTACAAGTAACATATAGGCTACCTTCCCTGGTATGTATGTATGTTTTAAGGTGAAGTAAGCCCATAGACCTAAATCAGGAGGGGTCAAGGTAAGTGGATGATATCCCCAACATCCTAACTCCATTTCTCTTCACTCCTTCTTTCCACAATATTAGGCCAAGTAAAAAAAAGAATATGTTTCACGTCCGGTTTTTGCAAAAGGAGGAGGATGAGGGGCTTTTTTTATTTTTTATTTTTATTTTTCCAAGACGGCTACAATACATTTCCCGCAACCCTCAGTACATTCTTTTTAAGTGGTATGTGTAGATATAACTCATAGAGTAATATAGCGAAGACACAAAGAGCGCTAGCGGCGGTAGTATAGGGAGCTAGCACAGTGTCTAACTTTGCACATACGTTGAAAAACTTGATCAGAAAGCTAACACTGCATAAATGAGGTGTTCGCAAGTACATATTTTTGGGTAGATATTTTGTAATTTTTGTTTTTTTCTCTCATTTTTCCGCAGATAAAAAATAAAAAATAATTTCATGCGGCACCCAAAAAGGAAGCGGGCGGGGACGCGAAACACATATATTTTTTTACTTGGCCTTAAGAGAGTTCTGCAATGTCTTTTTGTTCTTGACCATAAAACTTACTTCTAACAACTAAAACAAAAAATGTACCAGTTGACATCTAAACGCCACTAATTATTTGAAAACAAATCTTTATGAACCAGTTGTAACTTAAGCTTACCCTGGCCACGCCTTGACCTCCCTCTCACCCAAAACTGACCAGCTCTGCCACACTCATACAGTCATTGTCACTGGTTTGTAATATTACTGGCCCAATATTCAAGCCAGAACTGATGTCCCATGCATTCCTAACTTAGGCCAAACGTTGGGTAATTAAAAGACACTGCAAATTGACCTCCAATTTTCAACCCCCATCCCCCTCCTGGAATCTCACTGAACTTAAGATCACCCACAATCACCTGTCATATAGGCTTGCCATTATAAGGCTAGGATACTTGATAAGCCTGTCCAGTTTCCTAGCCATGGGTACCTATGCTTTTTACCTGACTATAGGCTAGCCCTCCCTAGGGCCTAGAGCAGGAGGGAGAGTTAGACCACAGTAGGCATGAGGCTTGACAAAGACCTTGCTACACTGCAAAAACTAGTTAAAATGGCTCTTAAAAGAAGTGTCAATCACTGAAAAAAGGAACCCCACTTTTCAGTGAATTGCACTGAAAGTCATGCCCATTGGCTACTGACTGAGTGAACCTGCGAAACTGCTTGCGCCAGTCTGCGAAGCCAAAATAGCGCAAGTAGTGCAGCAGTAGGCAAGTTTTCTTGCGAAAGCTTGTGCAAATTTTCCGTGCAAAATGGCTTTGCAAGCTGTTGCAATATTTTTGAACCTGCCCAAGAAAATCGCAAGCCAGGCTGCGCTAAAAGTCTTTTGCAATTCATTGCAAGGAGTGAGCAGGCCTATTGCAAGCATACACAAGGAGCGCTATGCAGCGCAAGTCAGCACAATCATTCCCAGGAAAATACAGCATGTAGCCTATGCTACGCATGGTTGGTCCCATCTCTGTCTGATACCCATCTCCCTCTGATGCTCTCAATTATAGGCAGTGATCATTTGCCTTTTGACCATCCTACTAGTGCACATGTGGGGCTGCAGCATTCTCCTCACAAGAAAAATGGCTCCCAAGAAGGCCAAGCAGCCAAGACTTAGGCTTGACCACTAGTTCTATCTGTAGCTGAATGGTATCAACAGCGCTCTGAGTTTTATGATAAGTCGATGATGGAGTACAGAAACAAAAGCAACAAAGGTTTTTGGAGTCTGAAAGCTGCTGAACTGGATATCACAGGTTATTAGTAACATTGTGAAAATACATTTTGTGTGTAGGCCTATGCTTGGGCCTGTGCTTGAGCTCTGGCCTATGTGCGTGTCTGTAAGTATAACTGACCACTGCCATGCCTAGCAGTGTAATGAGAAAACAACACACGATGCAAGATTTGTTACTGCTATACTAGGCTATGTCTGATAACTGAACGCTGTCACACGTACAACACATAAAACATGGTCCACAGAAGCGGTGCGTACTGAGGGGGAAGTCCAAAACCAGATGTGTGCATACATAGGCCTAATTAGTAGGCAGCTAAACACAGGTCAAAGAAGGAGTACCAGGGACGCCACGGCAAGGCAGGCATCATCATCGTCAGAGTCGACCAGGACCACTTCTTTGCCGGAGTCTCCAATGTGGCCCACACAGCCAAGGCTCTGTGTATCATGTATGGTCCATGTTTTGCTAGTCTTGTGCAGAGGCCAGTCTCCAATCTTCTGTGTCGGTAATTGAATTCAACTGTGAGCTGTTTCATGAATATTTGCGCAGGTGGGCAATGGCATGAATAATGATTTGCTGCAAATTTTATAGTGCAATTACTTGCAGAAAAAATTGGCGCTAAAAATTGGAAGATAAAGCAGGCTTCGCAGTTGGTGGGCAATCCTCTTA
>WURT03016544.1:0-16067 GCA_009936505.3 Holothuria glaberrima | reverse complement strand
GGATGAGGATGAGGATGAGGATGAGGATGAGGATGAGGATGAGGATGAGGATGAGGATGAGGATGAGGATGAGGATGTGGATGAGGATGAGGATGAGGATGAGGATGATGATAATAATAATTTGGAAATGTTGACTCTTGTTGACATACTTACTTTTTTAAATGAGCGAATGAATTAAATAGCCTAAATCATACCCTAACAAAAAAAAAAACGTGTGGTATGCCACACGTGAACACTCATAATCACATGTGGCAGGGCATATTAAAATACGTAAGGAAAAGAGTGTGGTCAAGAGTAGTGACACATGTGGTATTGGAACCAATTTGACACACAGGACCACGCTTTTCCCTGCATGATTGTCACACCTTAAAATCTAGGTCAAAGTGGGGAAAGCCCTGTCAAATTGACACATGTGGCAAACCAGGGCAAAGTGTGACAAACAAGGCCAGTGAATGAAATCGAATTATTGAATTTAATTTACTCAGCACCACGCTTCTCCACGTTTCCACAATTTACCTACTTTACCCCGGTTTGCCCCATGTTACCTGTGTCAAAGCGGACTTTTTGGTTTTCCACACGTTGCCTCATGTCCAACCTGTGGAAATACAGGTCATTGCATGGCACTTTGGAAATGTGTGTCAACTGTTCATTAATGACACATATTGCCAGGCAAAAATTCACAGAAATTTCACGACTCTTCACACCTCACCGTAGTTTTGCGCAGTTTGACATAGCATTTTACGAGTGGTATTGGAACTTTTGCACACAATTTTTTGTAAGGTAGGGTAACTTGAAGTTCTGGTGACATGCCAGCAAAAATGCCCTATTTTACTTGGCAGTTTAAGTGTGAGATTTTCCAAGGGAAGATCCGTTAGAATTATTTTAATATCTTTTATGGTTTGAACGTTTCAGAAGTACCTCATTGTCTATGCAAAAATTATGATGTATATTGTTGCACAGAGTTGATAATCTTGTAGTTACTCATCAGATAGTTTACAGTTTAGTGATAAACACCAATAGTTTTCAACGATACAGTTTTAACTTCCAAAATTAATCCCTCCAGGACAAGTGATATTACAACTGCCCTTGAAATGAAAGTAAAAAAAAAAAAAAACGGACAACATGCGCCATGTTTGGTCAATCCCTTTACCGACATAAGTTTATATACTTAGCTTATGTCTATTAATGACAAAGGTGTGAAACAGAAACTTCCCTGTAAAATGGTCAATTTTTAATGTATTTTGATTCTTATTGTTGCTATTTTTTAGATTTTCAATATTTTTACACCTAATATCCAATTATGTCATTCTCATGTCATCAGTCGTTTAATGGTTAGCCCTAACCTGAATGATAAACATTTTTCAGATAAATCAAATTTTAAAGGTTTGTTTGTCACAGCTGGTACCCAAAAGCAATAAGTGACACGAACCCAAGCTAGATAAGATCCAAATCAATTCTTGCAGTTGATAATACATCTTTAGGAAGCCATTCTGGTAAGGTATGTAGAGCTTGGTATGCTGGTTTGTTATACTCGATGTCTTTGAGCATTGGTCAGTGAAAACCTTCTAATACCCTTTTTATGGTGGCAGCAATTTCGAGTGTGCAAATAAGCATGCATCCTTTATTCAATAAAGTATGGCTTACCAGGTCAACTTCTATAACTTATAATGTCAAGTTCAGTCGCCATATTATATTTATGCAAGTAAGGGTAAACTCAAACTGAATAATCACTTGATCAACTGATTGTGTAATTTGTAATACCTCCTGTTAGGCCTTGTTTTCACTTCATTACTTCATCAAAAAGCAAGGCAAATCCCAAAACTCAATATTTCGAAATTTCAGAATCGGTCATTCTATTATACAAATGAGCATGTCTGCACAATTACACGGGTCCTGTTACATACATATACTTAACATACTTGCTGTTGTATTATGATGATATAAGAAAATTACAAACAATCAGCATAATCTTTGTAAATGACAAAATCCAGAGTTTTCATGGACAAAATCGCAAAAGTTGTGCAAATTTGAAACCATCTTGGATTTATGCATATAAGTTTCAATTTCAAATGATCAAGGATAACATAGATTCCTTATTATTCTATCCACCTTTGTAAGTTAGCACTTGTTTCCACATGAATACTCCTTTCCCAAGTCAGGAAATGGCCAAAACTGAATATTTCGAAATTTTAGGCAGCGGCCTCTTTGTTTATGCAAATTAGCATTGGCTGAACCATTTAATGGGTTGTAAAACATGCAGATATATAATATCTTTCTCCCAGTATTATGATGAGCTTTGAAAATATTAACATCATCAGTATTATCTCTTAAAATGACAATATTTAATCAGTTTTCTTGAAAACAAATCACCAAAATTATGCAAATTCGCCACCATATTCGATTTATGCAAATTACTTTCAATTTGAAAGGATCAAACATACAATGTGTTGTTCATTTAGTTTCCAAAATTTTAGGTTACTTCGTGTTTCCACATGTTTATTCCTTACTTAAGTCAGTAAATATTCAAAACTAAATATTTCAAAATTTCAGCGGCGGTCATTTTGTTTATGCTAATTAGTAGGGGTTAGCTATGACTTTGAGAGGTCTATCATGCAAACATGAATGTAATTGATGTACCAGAACGAGTTGATAGCACTCACGTTTTGTTCCCCAATTTCGTACCAACCACCCTTACCTGGCCCAAGGAATAATAGTGTAACATTTCACAAAGATAAACATGCTTCACAGGAAGAAACTAGACATGGACGTACGTCTGTTCTGCTTCTTACTATACACTATCACTGCGTTCACTCGAGCATGGTTTGGAAATGATGCCTTTTTATTTTTTGGTTTTATTCAATGAAAGAGGGGAATAGACGTTTTGGGTTTATGAGGTGTCAACAGAATTGACACTTATTCTATAGAAGCCAGGCATGTAGTCGCAACAAAAGGAGAAAAAAATGGCGATATTCTCGACGGGGAATAACACACAGTTGTTCAAACACATTCGATTAAAATTTCTTTACTCTAAGCAGCAAATTTCAAAAGTAAATATTGCAGAAGTTGAAAATATTCAGTGAGATTTTTGGTCAAGTGAGTAATATGATTTGTGATGCTCCTGTTACACTATGACAATGAAAACGTTCATCTCAATGTAAGTTATAAACCTTGTTTTCAAATGCATTTATTAGATTTTTTTACAGAATAACTTGAAAAACAAGCCCTTTCTTAGCAACGTGTCAACCAGATAGTTTCCTAGACTAAAAGAATTGACGCATTATGTCTGAAGTTGGAAACTTCAAAGGTGTTTGATGTCATGATATATAGGGCCAACTAAATTGAAAAGTAACGTTTGCTTTCGTCGGCTTGTCACCAGATAATAGTGGTGCCTTAAGAAAAAGTACTTAACAGTTGAGGAGGACACTTTTGCCCAAATGTCACAATATATTTTTTCCAGTAATAGCAAACAGCGGCCAAAGCGGAACAGACACCCCCTCCCTCCACCGCTTACAACGCACCTAGTATCACACCAAATTCTTTGCAATTTCGTCCTTGTATTACATTCGTTTATTGAGTTCCTCCTTTGCCCCGCACACATGTGGAAATAAATTTCACAGCATTGTCCACTCTATTGTATCTTACCGATTGTAACACTAAATAATTTTTCCTCATACCAAATGCCTAATGCAGTAAATGATAGGCCTACATAGCCTACATAGTACAGGTGCTGTGTTAGACCTAGGCTATCAATTGTTCAAATAGCATCATTACAAGTTCAGTTTTTACTAGCTTATGCACTCTTAGCGCCTGATATCATCGAGCATCACCCTTATTTTATTTCAAACTTTTGACTAATTGAGTTAAACATGCTACTTTTCAGTTAGTATCATACACGATTAGTTTGACTTCCGATGCTTTTTAAAGGAATCAGCATTTCACATTTATATTCATGGACTCGCTTTCAACTGACTACTACCGTGACAAACAAATAAAAGTTGAAGGGGAAATCGGATCTAGTGTTTAACCAATAAAGTTGAACAATATCTAAAAATCAGCCTAGTTATATACTTCGGCTATACCGTATAAGTTTGATTACTTACATGCAAATTGTATTCACAAACCAGCATCTAAATGACAACACAAAGCCATAAACGTCAACGACACTCCGGCGTATGAAACATGTATAACGTAGCTCCTAGTTTTCAGCAAGCGCTCCTAGTTTTCAACAAGCACACAAGCTATAGTAGCTGTAATACAGTGAAAGAGCACATCACAAGCTAGTTATTACAACTAGATACACACTAGGAACATGTCTGCTGACCTCTTCCAGTATGATCACCAGAGTCTGCAATGCACACAGAGCTCTGTAGCATACACAAAACAATTTTCACTTCATCACCTACTAGGAATGCCGGAATTCCCCCTTTTTCAATAAAACGCAGTAGGTCATGCTAACAAATTTATTTTTATAACAGTAGTCGTGGAAATGACAGCTCCGGGTTTTAGGAATCGATAGGATTTCGGAAAAAAAAAACGAGCTTTACAAATTGCTATTTTTGGTAAGGATGTAACATCACCTGCATAGGAGGAAGTGACTGTGTGTTTTCCTTATTGTTCTTGTGATTTAGCTTTATTAGTTAATAATTAGCCATTGCTTTGTCATGATATGAAGGGCTACTTAAATAGGGTCATTTTGCGTCGCCTCTTACATTGACTACTCCAATGATGTCTAATAACATTGTGGAATTTTGTATAGTAAGAACCTACCTCTTGGAGTTTATTCCAGGCGGTCTCACTATACCGCCTCCGATGTTTTGCTTGATAGTTTTGTTCCGTTGAGTTACGTACAACACGGTAACTATCAGGTGATTTCCGAATAAACCATTACTCACCCTATAAAGTATACTCTCAGTACGTAGGCTATAGATGTTATTGTTACGAAAAATGATGTGCAGTTAGAGGAAGCAGCTCCGTCCTGCCTATATAGGTTTGACCCTTACGTGACCTTCAATAAGATATTCTCTTTGTTGAACTATGCGTAGCGTAATTGCCACTTTGCAAAACAATTATATGATCCCTAGAATCACTATGTCAAGGCTTCAAATTTCAATTTAAAGTAAGTTAAAGGGGATATGACATCGCCCAGAACAGAGAGTTGTACAGTGACCAAACACATTTAGGAATAGGCTATCCCTAGATCAGAATTTCAAATACAGTTGATAACTGCACTTTAACATTTATTCAAACAATAGGCCGATAGTTTCACTCTGTTTCGTCAACAATGAAATGCACAGTCAACTGTGTTTCCAATATATGATATATATGATAATATGACTCGAGTCATCTTATTATTTCTATGAGCGAAATTATGATACAATTACTCGAGTCATTTAAAATTAGTGACTCGAGTCATGACTCGTTACAACACTGTTGATAAGACAGGAGGTTCGGTTTGTTAGGGAGGAATGGCTAGAAGTTACCCGGTAGTAAGAATTGTAAGGCCAACTACCTGGGGTAAGATAAAAATGTCTTTAAGTAGGGCAGACCTATGCTATGAGTAATCCCAGTAACACTTGCAGGGTACTAGGCTAACTAGTTGCTCTTTGACAAAATGAACAAAACACGTTCAACTTGTCACGTTAATTTGAACATGACGGTCCGATGGACCATTCTGAAGAATTTGTACTTATTCTTCGTAAATTATCATTACATGCCACAGTTACAATGAGGGGGAAACAGAAATTTGTGAATAAAAAGGATTGCAACCTCTGCAGGGGAAGTGTTCATACAGCATCTAACACAAATACTTAAAATACTAGGGTTATTATAAATTATACACGAGCTGTAAGGATTTGACGAAGATCGCCAATATCTACTTGCTGGCCTTGTAAGGCTCACTTAACAGTTAACATTGAAAGTAACAATTGGCCTGTGGGGCTCGTGTTCGTTGCATTACGCACCATTACTGGCGCTCTTCTGTCTTATCACAGTCTTTTAATCGACTCGGAGCATAAGTTATGGAGTCGTTATATACTAAGTTGTAAGGATTTCTTCAACTGCCGTTCGTGAAAACTAAACGGGTAGGCTAAATTTGAAAAGGAATCCCCCAAATGTTGTACAGTAAAACACAGCTGAGTAAAGTGTAGCTTTGGTCAGATGACCCAAAACTTACGTTCGGGATGTTTCGAAGCCTCTCTAGCTTTGACTACCTTGGTTAGAACGTCATGTTAGTAAATTGATCAAGAAAGATAAATTTGTACCATTTTGTGTGGTTTTAGGTTTTATTAGGGTTTTTCAAATGCTCTAGAGAGCTCACGTTCAGTATCGATAAGATATCATTGAGGAACGTTTCCTGCTACATGATTTTCTTCGTTGAGAGCAGCGAGACATTTATTCAAATCGTAAGGATGGATTTCAAAGTATCAGTGAAATCAACTTATTGCCTCTCTCCGTTGTCTTCGTAAAACCTCGTCTTTCCGATCGTGACGGTGATCGATATTTGATTTCAAACTGAATTGCTTTGCCTATATATTAATAGCCCAATATGTTATGGGTTAACTGCGAAATTCATATCTGCAAACATCCATATTGCTTACCGCAAACGAAATTCAGTCCACGTCGCCAATAAATTGTTTTCGGACGTGTTATACTGTTTGGGACCTCATATTGGAGTAACGGGCGATTGTCATTAGCACTGGCCAAGGGTCTTGATTTAAACAAAAAGATCTCGTGCTGCAAACAAATTACACATTACAGAAGGCTGACATCTCAAGAAAACCATCCCCACACCATGGCTAGCCATCTCATTTGATCCCCCTACCTGGGTAACTCTCCGTTGAAGTGATTAGTGGGAGAAGGTCCGTGTTTCACGGAAAATGACTTGTATACATTATCTTGTCACTACCTCAAACAGGGCACGCAATCTCAATTGAAACAGAGAGTTGAAACAGGCCCAAAGTCCATTGAAAATGGGATTCCCACACTTATGAGCCCTGCCCCAATTAAAGACGGTCCTGAAGGAAGGTAGTTCCTCGTCGGGAAGTATTTTTAATCTGTACAGGGACCGCCCAGGCCTCATCCTGGTCAGTGTAAATACGGAAGGGGTCACAACTACGGCTTGCGGAAGGCTAGACTTTGAGGGTTTCACTACTTTTGTCTGGTGAACACAATACTCTCCACGTACGGTTGCCTTACCCCAGAGGGCTGAGTTCTGGCCCGCTCTCACACAAATGGGGCCACTATTTGGGGCCTTTACCTGTCCTAACACCCTACCTTTGCGGCTGAATCTGGCTGCAGTTGTCAAATATTTGTAGGCTAAGAACCAAGCTTTGTGAAGTTTAGCCTTCTGCAGAAATCTGGTACCATATGACTCCCCTTACAGTTCTCCCTGCATAATCCTTATAACATTCGTCCCGACCACAAGAGGAACATTTCGGTTGTCTTCTACCACCAATGCTAGGACGGGACGACTTTGCCCGCACCCGTCAACATCAACTGGGAATGAAATGTTTGTTTTTATGCAGCCTAGAAAAGGGACTCTAACGCTCTCTCTGTTGTAACAAGGTTACCAAGGGGTAATATTGGGGTGGCCCCAAAAAACTGGAGATATAGACTTTTACTTACCGTAGTGACGTGAGACTCTGGGTCCACTAAACACCTACGTTCAGCCCAATTTACGAATGAATGGCTCTCGTTTGGACCCCTAGTTATCCCTTCAATTAGGGCGTCCTCACGTGGACTACTGGTGGTGGGGATTGTTTCTACTTGGCTTACTGTTGCCCCCTCTATCTGAAGTCCTGTCCCTTTTAAACTGTCTGTGGAAGCATCTGACTGGGGGGATCTGACAAAGCTTGGGGCCTAACCTGGCAAAATGCCCCTTCCCCTTACATTTGTCGCAGGTAACCTCCACAGCATTCAAACTAAGACCCCAATTGACAGTCTGTGGGCTCCTTGTTTCCCCTTGCCGGGTCTTATTACCCTGCCTAGGGATCCTTCCCTTTATAGCGTTAATTCTAGACCCTAGATTTCCTAGCAAATTTTTCTCCCCACACTCTGTTTTCTTTTGTTCTTGTCTTGGGACTACTGTCCCTATCTACCATCCCTTGGTTCTAAAACCTTTCTCCCTGCCTACCTTTTCCTATTCTCTCTACTACTCGTACTCTTCGTTATCTGTCTCTATCATTCTAGCTGTACGAACCATCTCATCAAGGCACACAGGCTCATCCCTCTCGGTTCGTAACGCACTTGGAAGCCGTTCGTCGCGTACTCCTTTCCTGGCAAAATTGGGGACGAAGGCTTTGTCGGTGTCGCAAAGGCCCATATACTACCCCTCCTCTCTCGCAAACGCCAATTTCAACTCGCGTGTAAATGTCGCCACGGATCGTGGTAGCCTTGCTTCGAAGTGCTGTCCTCCACGACACCACCATATCCCTGCATTTTGTTTACTATAGCGGCGATGAAGGCGGTATTTTCCATACTATCCACAATCTCCCTAGGACCGCCGCAAAAAGGGCTACAAATAGCGGGCAGAAGCAGCGTCTAAGTATAGAAACTCCACTTTGTTGGAGCTGTAGAACTTCCGACTTCCACTGGCAAAAGTGACAGTACCCTTACTATCCCCCTTAGAGAATACAGAAATACAGGACAAACATGTGGCGGAACTCTCCCTTATAACACGGCTAGGACAATCGTCCCTTGGGGGATTATCCATCAGACTAAGAATTGGTGGCTGGTCAGACAAACCCCTACGAGGGCCCACATCAAGTTTCTGTAAGGGCTCCGATGGATCTTTTTTGACTCCGCCGAATAACCACGGGACTCTAAACGACCTTAGTAAGCTGAGCTTTCATCCCCTCACCAGAAGCCGAACTTAATTTTGCTCATGTTTCTGTTATTAATGTGCACTCATCCCTGTGTCGCAGCCAGTGGGGGGCAAGGGGGGGGGGAGTGCTCCACCACAGAAATTTAGGGGACGTGGTGAGCGAGTTGAAAAAATGAACGGGAGATTAAAAAAACGGCGAGAGAAGGGATGCAGAGGTGGCGCTAGGGGGGTGGAAGAGTTTGGCTCCCCGTCGGGGAATTTTTACAGTTTTGTCGGGGAGTCATAGTTGGTACGATAAAGTATGCAGTCCCTGATCGCGAATACTCTCCCCGACGGTTTACATGTTTTTGCTCTCAAGAGGACAATTTCTCTTATAAGAACCCCAAATTTTTGGCACATTACGCGCGCCGAAAGGCCACTAGAGTTTCTTCAATACTTTCATTCCACATACTAGGTAGATAGCAGAAGTCCTTTCAACCTTACCAAGTGACAGGTACTGAGGCAGAGAACACAGGTTATCTAGAGAGCGTAAATTTTATCCTTTATCGCACATTTTTGTTGCTGTTCTTTTGTATGTGTTGGTCAGTTGGTGAGTGACTCAAGGAGCGAAGTTTGGCTATTTCATCGGGTTGTCCAGGTGGTTTCGACACAATGTATGTAATCCCCGATATGGTCCATAACAACATTTTTTTTTTCTTTTGCTCTTAATGATTACATACGTTTTTTGTAAAAGCTTTTTCTTTTTGCTTTTAATGATTACATACGTTTTTTGTGTAAGCCAAAATTTTCGCCTGCTTCGCGCGCTTTGCAATTTCACGAGTCACACTCAAAAGAACACTATTAGTGCCCAATTTGAATTTTGAAGTATTAAGTGATATTGTGCAAAATATGTCCTGCAATGACATGGGATAATTAGGCTCCTTAATATCCCCTTCTCACCAACCCCTCGACATGGGAACTGTCGGAACTTGACTGACATTGCCCGACCTCCTGGCCCGGAAAATGCTGTCGCCACCCATGGTCAGTTTACTTATTTTGGTTTTCAAAGGGGTCTTCTCGGCCATAAAACCCAAAATGTTCGGTACGCTTTGTCCACTCTTCCCCAGTTCCGTTAATTATAGTTAATAAAGTACAAACCCTTTCCATCTTTTCAAGTAACCTAAGAATTCAACTTAATTAGATTTACATAAACGTCTAGAATTTCATCTCATTTCGCTAAACTTAGTTAAGGTTCTCTTCAATCTTCCGTGTCTGTCGTGCGGTATGGCTAGTTATGGGCGTTCATCAGGGCAAAAAAGACAACAAGCAAAACTACATTTCAATATCAAAAATAAAATTTTTAAAATAAAAAATATACCAAATATAAATTTTAAAAGTTAAACAAGCAAAGATACTCATTTGACAAGCGAAAAATAAATATTATTTCCAGAAGCAAATTTAAGAAATACTAAAAATAGTTATCTTTAGTCTTAAAATTCTTTCTAAAAAGCAAAAACCTACGTATTAAATCCAGATAAAGCGAAATAAAAAAATATTATTTCAATTTTTTTGTTCTGAAAAACTTCCCGCAACAAATATTTTGCCAAAAACTCAAAATATTTCAACAAAATCAAATTTCAAAACGCGATTTAACTCACAAAATAAAGAAAACTTACAGAGTCAACATAACATTTTCTTCGGAAACAAATTGTTACAATCGGCGAGCCAAAATACAAACCAAAATAATACAAAACGCGAAAAAGACAAATACAAACAGCGAAAAAGACATAATAGGGGGCGTCTCTATGACAGCTGAGGCAGAGCCATATACCGTATATATGGCTCTGAGCCATATTGGATGAAACTTAATCATATGGCCCCGTATGCTGCCCCATAGGGTCCCCTAAGGACCATGGGACCCACATGGGAATGTTACCTGGGCTGTGCAATTCAATTGCAAAAGGCCTGTGTAATGACAGATATAACATCCCGGACGAGATTAAGTGTGACGTTAATGTATTTGTGCTTTTCAGTGCTCTTTTGCCTAAATTAGGGCCCTGGGTGAAATATATTCTGAACCTTAAACATTAAATATTCATGCCTAGCTATTATCCACTTGAAGTGAATAGACCCAGTGATGATTCAAAGTAAGGTGTATTCGGTTCATGCACTAGGTTTCCTGTCGCTGGGGCCGATAATTTGGCCAAGAGACCCTAGGGCTATATTGTGTGAACAGAGGAAACCTTTTTTGTCTTCTCTGAATTTGAAACATTATACCATCGATTTGTCCATATTGTGTCAAAAACTTTCACCAGGGTGTAACCTGTGAAGGCTTTGGGCCCAAGCTTGTATGGTATAGAGGCCTCCTGCTATTCGATCCCCACTCTGAGCCCCCAAAGGAACTTCGTCATATAATTCCCAGTCATAGGGTTCTCCACAGTGACATCACTCAACAAACGTTGAAACATTTTGCGAACTTTTGTTGTTAAAGGAAAAGATGATCGCCCATAAGTGCCACGCATATAAAAATAGGAACTAATGACATGGCCCCTAGGGCCAGCCCGACCCATTTCACTGTGACTGGGACGTATCCAAGAGATTTGTCACACAACACTCTACCCCTCCCGTTCCATTGTCAGCATAAACGATAAAAATTAAACGCACAGGGCTTACATGGGACTCGGGCGTCATTGTGCAGTGTATGCCAGACACTTAGCCAATGGAAACAAAATGGCGTCCAATTTTAAGTAGTCGCTACTCTCCCTATGTATAAAGGTACTCTAAGCTGAAGTGAAGACTGCGTGACGGTATGCAAAATATGGATGTAGTCAAACGTTCCACCTACTCAGTTCATTAAGATGACGTTATTGAATCATGGGGATATGAAAAACTTAGAGAGCTGTCGCCCGCAGGCATTTTCCCGCGTATTATTGCTAGTTTGGCTAAGCGCCATGTTGTACCACTAGTACTGTATTGCTATGCCACTGCACTGTCAATTCTCAACTGGTATCCACACCAAAGATCGCATCTACTTTCTAGGCTATAGAATCGTTGACCCACACGGTAAGGCGTACGGCTGGAGGTTTGACTACCTAGTGGCCGTGGGTCAACATTGTTCTACACTGTACGTGCCCGTATCCAGACCTAGGCCTACATATATACATTGCACTGCACGCTTACACCGTCCAACCTACGTAACGTAAGCAATACATGGGCACTGCTTTTGCTCCACGCCGTCTAATACCACTTAGTTAGAGGCTGACTAAACTTGAAAACGCCCCCTATTATATCTTTTCCGAAATTGTCTTTTTCGCGTTTTGTCTTTTTCGCATTTTGTATTAGTTTTGATTTTGTCTTTTGGCTCGCTATATAATATATAACATTTTGTTTCCGGAATAAATTATACGTTGTGTAGTTAATGTGTACGATTTCTTTATTTTGTGAGAAAACCACGTTTTTTAAATTTGATTTTATTGATATATTTCAATTTTTTTTTTTTTTTTTGGGAGAATTATTTCTTTAGTGAAGTACAGTGTGTTTTTAGAACAATATTGGTTGAAATAATAACTATTATTTTCGTTTTAGTTGGCTTTAATGTGCGGTTTTTTTGTTTTAAGGAATAATTTTAAGATTAAACATAACTTTGCTAGTTTTTTATTTGTTTTTGGAAATAAAATGTATTTTTTCGCTTGTGAAATGTATTTCTTTGCTTGTTTTACTTTTAAAATTTCAACGTGGTATATATTTTTACTTATTTAAATTTGTTTTGAAATTGAAATGTATTTTTTGGTTGTTTTGATTCTTTTTTGCCCTGATGGCCACCCATAGCTCGAGGAAGGAAGTACAATGTAAGTTATGCCTGACAAGGACCAACTGCTCGGACAATTGACCTACATAAGCTTTAAACAAGTGCATATCCTTTTTAGTGTAGGCATGGTATAGTACAATGGCATTTTATAGTACATATGTTTTCTGCAAATCCTGCTCACAACCCTACGACGGCATCCTGGCTATCGTCGGGGCTTCGGGTCACTAACCCCCGTCAGTCATATCCTTGCGCCACCCCTGGTAGAATGGGAAAGTTTTCCTCATACTATGTGAGTTGTATAAGTGTTTTAAAGCAATGGACTTGAAAATAGAAGCTGGGTTTTTTGGAGGGCAGCAACTATTTTTGAGGGGCGGTCACTTTCACTCGGAGAGCGGGTCGCTCCTCTAAAATCCCCTGTTGAGGACACTGAGGTCTAGTATGAAAAGAAGCATAAATGTAGCACCATTTTGCATCTAAGCCCTTGGAGATGGCAAAAAATTTCAAAATGTTAGGGTGACCCCTCCCCTTATACCACTCCCCCAGGACGTCGGTCAAGAATCGAGACAATGAGTCGACTTTTCCCCTCCTTCAACAAAAACATAGCTACGCCCATGACTCATCTACTCCCTCAGCTCACTGCCTTCCATATTTTGATTATGTTCAGCTGTCGTTCGTAAGAGAACTTTATATGATTTGATAAAAACTTTAGGCTATCTCTTGCAATTAGTCCTTGCAAGAGACCGGTAATTCTTTAGTTATGTTTAATAACCTACGATACCCAACGCTTCCGAAAGCTCAGAAGCGTAACGTGCAACAAAAGCTTAGATTTCAACAAGCCACACTACCACTGACTGACACACTCTTAAGTTGTAAAGCGGAAAGGTCAACCAAACATGCATTAATCACAAGTACATAATTATTCCCGTTAAATACACGGGGGGGGGGGGGATTTACCACGCAGTAAGCTTTACATATAACACAGTATAAAGTTAGTCTAACAAAATGACTCACAAATAGCCTACGGACGAAACAGCCAAACCAAGGGCAATCACGTATACACAGTGGATAAAAAATACTGACGCCAAACAGGAAGTTTGTAACGGGCACCAAATGTAGCATATGGCTTTCCCGTATAAAGGTATACGTGGAGATACACCAGAAAATTACTTGGAAGGTTTAGTCCTCTTGTGCGCTGGTGAGCCTTCAGATTATAGTGGGGGTTCTCAAGTAAGGGGTCTCTGCCTTGAGTTTGACAGGGAATGATATGCACTTGTTTGGGTGATCGCGTATTTTATTAAGGACTCATATGTTGGGTCAACGTTACCGCGGTCTGCAACGGTGGATCCAGCGTCTGGGTCCTGTCAAGCCTAACTGGTCCAAGCGTCCCTTCTCCGGTCCGTCTTCCGGGCATGAATCCATCATGAGGTGTTTCGTTTGGCATACAACGTAAATCAATGAAAGTGCAAATTAAAGTTCTTGCACGACGCACTATTTATTCACGGGGAGGATGTAAGGCCCTAGTGTGACACCTTTGAATGGGGGTGCGCACTTCCCCGTGAAAGAGTTACATTGTCAGTATTTTATGTCTTAAGTAAAAGGACAAATTCGAAACAACACAAGATACAATCCAGTTGGAGTTTCAACGCCGAGATAGGCACATTTTATGAAATATGTTCGCACAGACAATTCTTTCAAAATAAGTATATAATCGTGATGTAAAATGGTAGTTCACTCGGAAAGGGTGTTTTTATCCGGGTTCCAGATATATCGCATATTTTTAATATGGATCAAAGTGAAATTATCCAAAGAATACAAATTAATAGAACAAGTACTGGGGAACCCTCTCTCTTTAGCAGTTAACTGGATTCTGCTTCTAAAATTAACTTAGTCTAGGCCAATTTCTACCCAGGGAGGAACAAAGAGCAAGTCTAGAATATTCCAAAATCTGGGTCATTAACATACAAATATGTGATCAGGGGAATTTAGTAGTTTTCTCGGCACTTTCAAAAACACTCTACCTAGAAGGCAAGATGACACAGGTCCGAAAAAAGTCACATGTCTCCAAAGAGCAAATTATTTTTAATTTAAACGAAAGACAGCTTATTTGTCTTCAACATGATGTCATGATTCAGGAAACGTTTAGACTAATATTGAAAGGGGATAAAGAAGCTAAATCTTCTCTGAGGTGACAATAAGTGACTGTCAACCAATTCAAAGATACTGCTTCAGTGTACATGAGATGTCCAGTCATCACTAGGCAGGTAATTCACGCTTTTCAAGAAACAGTGAACAATCCTGTGTGTAGGTTTGAGTGCTACATGGACTGTGCTAAGGACAAATGGTGCCCAGTTCGGTTAACTTACAAATCACAGTATAGCACAGTATAACAATAAAACAATTACTTGAAATAGTAAAATTCCATCTATTTCACAAATGCGAAATAGAGTACCTACAAGCATGGTCTTTCCATTTATTGAAAGCCTAAAACAGACATATGTTACAGGCCAGACCGATTCACCTTTAAATTATAACATACAAGTTATCTAAACAAATACTCTTAACCATCAATTAAAATAAAGCATTAATGTGGTTCATTACATAACTATAATCTATATGCGATAAGCAAAAGTCTTGTAGCATATAAAACTTATAACTTTCCTGTTAAGGGATGACGTACAGATTACAGTGAAAGTAGAGAAAGTGTGAGATTCAGGTGGCAGATTTCCGAAATACTGATGTCACCCTTTTCCACTGCTGTCATAGTGTTTTAAGTCTTTATTCGAGTGTCTCACAAAGTGTGCCTTATCTTTTAAAATGTTGCCACTATACCGAGCAGGTACGTATCCCTGCAGAATAAGGAGGGTGATGTTCGCTATCACTTTTGGTCACTTTTTTCATCGTTGCCACCCTCCACTTCTTCCCTTTCTCCATTTGTCTCCTGCACGTTTCCTTCGCCGTTGTATAGCGCTTTCGTCGAATTTTAATTGTCTGGATTGTTTAAGTTTACTGGTAAGCCTCTCTGAACTGCAAGGTAGAAAAGCAACAAACTGATCAAGGAAACTCTTTTAAAAGCCTGAAACAGTTGAGATACGCTTATGATGCTAGACTGATTTACGTTTTAATTTCAACATACAAGATCTCTAAACAGATAACACTTGACCATTTTTTTTTAAATAAAGCACCCGTGTGAATCATTACATAAGTCTTTTTCCTAGCCTTATCAAAGTATCTTATCTACTGTGAACAGAATGTCCGTCACTTGCTACATTCCAGCAGTATTGTGATAAATTCCCAATCGCTATCATTTTAAATTGAAGTATTTCAAAGTCGAAATTTAAAACGTATTGCGATAAAGATCTGTCCAGCTTTTGCAGAGCAAGCTTAGTAAATATGTTTCATAACAAAAACTGTAATTAGCATATAGTCCCAATACCTTAAATAGTAAATCTCTCTAAAATT
>WURT03016533.1:0-13734 GCA_009936505.3 Holothuria glaberrima | reverse complement strand
TCGGATCTTATCACTGGCATAAGTTTCCGCTTCATTATCTATTCTCTGGTGACTCTTTTTCAATAGAGTAGATAATTAATTCTTTACACATGTATAATGTTACCACATTAAATGCTTTAATGATAACGATCTCAGATATTTCCCATTTGTACTGCTTTTGAAAACCAAAACATTTCTGGATAATTAGTAACAATTTTAAGCAATATTTTACCATTATTATCTATATAAAACTGTTCGTTTAATGTACACAATAATATCTGTTATCTTTATCATTCTGGAGTTTTTGTTGTTTGAATGATGACGGATGCAGTAAATGTTGATATTATTGGATACAATTGTTGCCTTTATACTGCAAGAGACTAATTATTCACAGAAAGAAAAAAAAAACCGATTTGCTACTGAGTTGTGGTTTTAATACATAGAATGCTTTATAACTTCAAACTGCTGTAAAGTATGTTTCACACAATATGTCATTGCCGAAGTAATCTCATTAGGTTCTGCTTTATGAACAATTAGTGTTCTTAGTTGCATTACCTTTTTTTGCAGAAGGTCCGTAATGACATGATAGAGACATCACATCTCATAACATTCCATGTCATCACTAAGGTTGGCTGCTTCTTTTCTGTAATTTGTCTTTCTGCAACGATTATATTTATCCTCTTCAAAAGGTATTTTATTACTCTGTTTTTCAGGATGTAGGAAAGCACGACTCATTTAGATGTGGTAGTTTGCAAGGTAGCTCATCACGTTGCAATATGTATTTCACTTCAGAATAGAACTACCGTAATTAAGTTAAGGGGTCCAAATCCCATGGAACAATGAAGTATAGCAAACATCACCCCCCCCCCCATTATAGTAATACTTATAACAAAAGTAGAAATTATTGAGAATTTAATGTTAGGGTTTCCGTTTGTAATGCAAACGGCATTAAATACCCTTAAAGATCATATTTTGCAACGTGCTTTGTGAGTAACCATCGCACATACTGTCCTACTATCATATTGCTTCATGCTGTGTTTGGTAAATGAGTGGAAATAAAGCATTCTTAAATCCCGTTCAACCTGTTCATTCACCCATCATCCTTAATAACAACCCCTTTGCATCATAAATTTGACCGACACCTGGCAAGATTAGTCATATATGATAAGGTGGATTATAATGATTTATTTAAACGATTTTTAGGATCTGTTCATGGAGCATTCAGTGCCATTTGTAGACTAATTTAATAAATGCTTTATTCTAATGCAATATTTTGTAAATACTCCAGACGTCTCAGGGGGTTTCACCAGCTGATGGGGTAATGGACCCTTCCGCCAGTGGGAGTACTACCGTAGCGCTTCGGGGTCGATTGGGACTTGTCCACATTGTGGTTCCAAGCTCAGTTTTAGATTTTGCCCTGATGTAACATCCCTTAACTTTGAAGTACCATCTGTGGATATCTTCCTATCCACTTTGTTCCTAATTGTCGCATCATCATGATGTAACGTCACCCTATTTAATATTCAAAATTCATATTCAACAGATCGATTCGTATTAACCAACAAACGAAAATTCACCTTAATCTTTGTGTAGCTTTGCTCGCCTTTTATTTGACTTTTCCTACAGGAATTGACCAATCTAAGGATTGCTTGGGATGTAAGGTTAGTGCAACATTAATACAGTTCTTCTGCTTGTCATCAATGGCCTGGACGTCCGTAGAGGCATGTCTTTTTTACAATTTCTTCTGGAAGTTAAGACGGACTGTTTCAAAGAAGCTGCTTCCTGCTAGTATGGTAATTGCATGGGGTGAGTTATTGCCGATATTCATCCTTCTTTTTAAAAACATGAAATGAACGTTTAACGTGACTGTAGTAGTTTAAGAGAATATTTTTTAGAAATAACCATGGTTCTCAGTTCTCCTGAAAATTATTACTTGAATTGTCGAAGCTCTTTAATCTTTGACGGATTAATTTTGGGAGACTGCCAGCAAGCAGGGATATCCATAAAGAAAACACAGGCCATATTTTTTTTAATGTGTATCTCCTGTACATAAGTCCTCCCATTGGCTTGGTGACAGCAAGCACAGCAAAGGCATTGCAGGCCAGTGAGAAGTGTCAGTTCCATATTATTACACACCTTACTGAATGAATTTTGTAGTCTGATAAATCCATTGGGAACAACAACATTTAAACACACCTATATTTCGCCAAGGTTTGTATTTTTCCTATGGAGCTGAAAGTTGTATATTATTACAAAAAAGTTTCTGTGAACTTGTGCTTTATGCAACATTAACAGCTGAAATTTATTTTGAGTAGCACTATTTAAAGGCAAAACAATTTTCAATCTACAATGACGTGAAGTGGATCACTCACAAAGTTTCTTTCAGTCTCAGGTGGCTAATGAACTTAATCTTAACAAAAAGTTATTTTATTGCCACGACCAGGTCTTACCTGCTGGGTTGCATTGCAGGTGTTTTCATGTACCTTATGTAACGTGAAAGATGAGTAACATTGTTTAAGGTTTTATTTTTACACCACAAACCTTTGTAGTGTTTCTCTGATACGAATAAGTGTCACTGGGCAACTGCACTCGAGATTTGGTATACGCATGACCCTCAATAAGTTTCTTAAATTAACTCCCCAAATTCACACTTCCCACATTTGTAATTGTTAAACAGGTTAATAATGTAAGGTATTTACCATGACGGGTAATGGTATTAGAGATGGGAAAAGTTTTGAGAGGGGAGGGGATAAATAGCCCTTGAAGCAAAACTTACTGAATGGAATAGTGAAAGTCAACGGGAGCATTTTATCAAAGTGAGAATACATCCATATTTCCTCCCATACTCATGAGTTTAATTCATTGAAATTCTTGGTCTGGGTAATCATTATTTTATGGTGTCTTTCTATATTAAATTTTTCAACATTTACCTTTTTTCTTCCAAGGTGGGCCTTTTCTAGTATCTATGTCTTGTGTTGGTTTAAGCACAAACGCATGTTACAATGACTAGTAAGTATTGTGTTTTAATCGTCAATGCTGCAAAGTTGAAATACTTACTCAAACAAAAGCTTACCTGTTAGTAAGAAAATATTTAGAAGAGAATCGCAAAGATAGAAACAAATGATATCGCATACTTCAAACTTTTTGATGCTTTTATGATTTGCACCATTTGAATTTGTCAAAACTAATTTCCGTTCATTTTAAATATGACGTTTTCACTTTGCAGCTGTTTCTTACACGATCGTAATCTGCTAATTTTTGGGATTTCTCTTGGAGATGCTTGTGATGTGGCTGTTCAATTTCACGATTTTCATGCTAATTACTTATCGACTTACCTGTCGGAGAATTCTCATCATCCATCAGCAATCGTTGTTTACAGAGATGTATCTTCGCGTAAAAAGAATTTATGGCTTTTGGCTGCTTCTTGGAATATCCTGGATTTTTGGCTTCTTATCCGCAATTAATGGTCCTTTAAATGTAGTGTTTCAAATGGCATTTGCCTTGTGCATGACACTACAAGGTGTTGGCTTCTTCATTGTGTTAGTCCTTAACAATCCAGAGATAAGGAAAAAAGTTGCAAAAGTTACATATTCGCGAAAGTCGGAAGTGCCATCAACGGTACAGTCAACTTGATGCATAGTCGAAAGGATATCATTTTCGCCAAACGACTGACTGTAAGCTTAATACCTTACAACGAAATGATGAAACGTTGAAACCAGTTTTAGAAAACAATTTTGTATAAATTTGTAAAGTTTATGTTGGATGAAGCAAGAAAACTGCACTTAGCTTAGTAATCGCTTAGCTCTAGACACGTAAAATTAACTCATTTATCTCCAAACATGTTAATACAAGAAGAGCCATCATTTGAATGGCAGTGAGTTTGTACTGACAGAAGCAGTGTTAATAACCAAAATATGTTCAAATAAATCATTTCAAAATGTTTTCCTTCTTGTGTCTGCAGACTTTTTAATTGCGTCCATTAAGTGAGTTATGGAAGGTCAATTTGTGGTATACACTATATAGATTTATGGTGTATAACACAAATTTATCCTGGTAAACTGGGCATCGTACCATATGAAACTGCTTACATGAAATTGTCATACCTAATTTTAACTAATTAAGATTTTACATAAATTTCACGTTGACAAAAATGGAGTTTTTGTGAGGTTTTTCAACTTACCTGGTGTAAGCTTAAATCACTGTTGTGTGGTAGTATGGTTGAGTAAGATGATCTGCTTTAAGTTTAATTTTTAAAATGAATAGAATTATCAATATGTAGGGTAAAAGAAACATTACAAGATTAGGACGAATTACAGTGGTAAATATTACTTTTATTTTTCAGAATATGTTCATGGAACACTTGTTTATTTAAAAAAAATATATTACATTGCAAAACTTTATTTTTCAGAAGATTATGTAAGAAAGGATTTGGGAAAGATACTGGCTTCCCTGGATGAATTAGTTTTCAATTAAATTTGGTCGTTTTATATGAAAATTTAATGTATATATGGAGGGCCGTAGCAAGCGGGGAGATGCGGGAGTATCACACCCCCTCAATATCTGGTCGCCGCCGGCAAACTTTCGGTTTGTCGGCAAAAAGGGAGAGGGAAAGGAATAGACGAGGAAAAGAGGAGAGGAGGAAAAGAAGAGAGAAGAAGAGAAAGGAAAGGGGAAGGGAGTGAAAGGGAAGACGGAGAATGGAAAGAAAAAAGAGATAGAGAGAACGCGGGCGCTCGGCCAGTCTGTTATCTGCTATTTCGATTTTCGTCTCTTCATCTAATTGGCCCATTCAAGTTGAAGGCCCGTCGGCAAATTAATCATGCATGTGACGGCCGTATCAGCGGCCGTCGGTGTAATTGGACAAGTGACCAAGTCCGTCGGCTACTCGGGGAAAGAGTGGGAATTAAAGGCTTTCCTATAGATGCGCTATTTCGGGTCATATGACATTCTAAAAAGACACTTTCTGGACATGATTCCTCACTTTTGTCATCATTATGCGATCAGCAGCAACTGATTACCCATAGAGAGGGTATCCTGAGCCCGTTTTCAAACTCTAACCTTGACTTCAAATACATTTTGCAATTTCCTGAAGATCCGGTTTACCTACAAACATCTTGGGAAAAAATAATGCGTGCCGCGCGTGTCTTCCCTTCACTGAAAACTCACGCGTTTAACTTTTGAACACCAAAATGTAACATAGAACGCATCTGTGGCGTACGCAGGGGGCATTGAGCCACCCCACTTCTTTTTTATATAGTTCGGTCCTAAAATACGTTAAATTTTTAAGACAAATTCTACTTCAAAATGTAGCATATGTTGCAATAGGTTGCACGTAAGGACACTTAATTTTTCAAAAATCTTCAAAGGGGATGGGGACACCCTTTCCGCTTAGACCCCTCCCCAGGCCGTTGATAACACAACATACTGCGTGGCCTCCTTGAGAGAAATCCTGGGTACGCCACTTGAACACATCCTGGCGTTCTAAGCATGTTTTGAACGCTAGTGTTAAGATTCTGAACACTTTTTCAATTTCTCCGTGTTGGAACGCCGGAAGCTTTTTGAACACTTACCGTATTTGAACTCTTGACGAGTCTAGTGTTCAAATGCTGAACGCACAGTGTTCAAGTTCTGAACGTCAGGTTCAGCTCCTGATGTATAGTGGTATGACGGGAATTATAAGGAATCTTTGCATTGGATAATTTAATTATGAACCAAAATAAACCTATCCTGGGACTTAATTTTAATAGCCAGAAATATGATTAAACCTAAGAGTTTCCGGGGCTTTTCTCATTGGGCCCCCACCGGGGCTTTGCCCTTGGACCGGACCTCACTCGCTAAAGCTCGAGCTTCGCGCTCGTTTTACGTATCATCAGTCCTGTCGGCAAAACATGATCTTTACACCCCCAAAGCTTACACCTTCGCTACTCCCCTGTATGTATGTCTCATGATACCCTCCTTTGCATTTATATATCTCGTATAATGTGTTTCAATTTTCCTTTTACAATTATGTTGTATTTTTTGTGTTTATCGTTTGAAATAAAGTTAAGAAAATGTCAAGAGCAATAAAGAGCAAATTAAAAAAGTTTAATTAGTGATGTTCAGTTGATGTCTTTGTTTCTATACTGAAAGTGCTATTGCACGAAAGGGAGCTTTTTGTTATAAAGTTAGGAATTTTGTAGTTATCATGAGCCGGTAGGACTATAGGTTTTTGTGAATTATAAGCAAGCTTATTTTCTTAAATTTTCAAATTGTACATAAATGTTTCGTTTGCAATCCAATTTTGAGTGACAAGAGTTCATTAAGAATTATTAAGAATACCTTTGAGTACATTTGCTTGATCAGTATCAGTTACTGCGGTTCAAATATAGATATGTGATAATAGCCAAAGTGCCATTTGACATTACTTGTTTCAAAATGATATCCAAAAAGCAACGCAAAAGAAAATATATAATAATAATTGATTGTTTGGAACTTTAATTCCATTTTAGCTTACGTAGGATTTATAAAAAACAGGTATCTGTTCTTTAGTTAAAATGTATTTGTGCATCTAATAATCCTTTAAAGTTGAAAGTAAAATGTCTTTTACAAAATATAGAAAAGCTGTATCTGAGTCCACCTATATATCTGTACAGGCCCGTACCCGAGGAGGGGGTTCGATGGGTTCGTCCAAACCCCCTTTGAAATACGAAACACCTCCGTGAATTGTAGAAGTTCGATAAATTTTTACCCCACGGGTCACGCAAAAGCAGTTCAATGGAGAATTCTACAGGCTCTGAGTTTGCAGCACTGTTGTGCTCGGATACAATATCGTCATTATCGCATGTTGGTTTTCAATATTCCCCCATGGGTCCTCTCTACAATGATTCAAAAATGGAAATTAATTAAAATAGGTAGGTGGTAGCATTATCTGATACTACGTAGGCAGTCACTTGAGTTAAAGGTTTTCAAAATTAGTGTTCCTTAACGGACATTGGGCCTTTTAAATAGACCAATATATGGCATCTTTGTGCTGTTCAAAGAGTTCTGAGCTAACCATTTTATAAGAGGTCTCTCAGAAACTATTCCAACAGCACTCCTGCAAGAGTAATTTTTGGTAAACACAAAACCTGTTTAGAAGGTTCTACAGTTATCCTGGCCAAGTTACTAAAAGCATCACCTTCTAACAAGCAACTTGTAAGAAGCCAATTGTGGCAAAACAGGATACTAAATCAAAACTTCTTTCTTCAAAAAGTAGGAAGTTTTCTGTATAGAACCCTGAAATGGGAAAAACTTCGTGCTAGATCTCAAAAATTTTAAAAGAAGTGTACGACCATAAAAGGCCGAAATACAACTGCCAAAAAAGTCTGCAGGTGGAACACCCCCTTTCCAAAAAACCTCTCCGATACTGTCGGACATAGAGAAAATAGCTCTCGGTATAGGGGTTTGAAGTTTATTAACGACCCTATTAAAACTACAAGAAAATCAATCGTAAGAACCCTAAAAGAGTTCATTTTACAATGAGGATACGATATACTCTGCACAGAGCTAAAGAAACTCTGCTGACACATTCACACTCATGGTTAGGAGACCCGATTATGTGTCAAAGTTTTGCAAAACCACCGTTCCTAGTCTAGAAGAGGGCGTCCACAGCCAATAAGTTTTCCTCGTAAAGTCTAGACTGGAAAGGAACGGTGAACTGGAAAAAGTTGCGAGGTTGAAGATTGCTATATCGATGCTCTTATCGAGGCGCTCTAATAGAGAGTATTTCTCTACTTGAATTAAGACCAGGTCGGACAAACTAAAGAGTCCCACTACTTATGAAGCTCAAAATCTAAAACCTAGATCAGAAACATGTGTAGTCAAAGGTTGAAAAAACTTAACATTGCAGTACTAGAGCACAAAATGCCGCTGGTCTACTTAAAAGAAAAAAATGACCGTTGAGAACACTAGTTTTGAAAAACTTAAGCACAAGTGACTGCCTCCGTAGTATCAGATAATGCTACCGCCTACCGCGACAGCCTCCAACGAAATTTGTCAGGGCGGTAGTATGCTTTAGCCCCCATTTTCCAAGGACGAAAACCCCTTCTTTGTTTCTTCTGTTAGAAATGTCAAATATTTGCAGTAATTAACCTTAAAATTTGTCCAAAATGGTGCATCAAATTGCATCTAAGGACCCTCAAATATCAAAACATTACTTGTCTCTTCTGTAATCAATGTTAAAAATTTGCAGTAATTTACCTTATCATTCGTCCAAAAATGATGCACCAAATTGCATCTAAGGACCCTCAAATATCCAAAAATTTTCCAAAGGGCAGGGGTCACCCATCCCCTTAAAGCCCTCCCCCCCGGGCGGCGATCCGAAACAAGTAGTCTCGAACAGCTTCTTACGCCTATGATTCAGTGGGTTTGTTATCTTTATTTGTTCGACAGTATTGAATGTAGGTAGTGTATGTTAGTGGCCCTATAGAAGTTTCTAAGTACGAGATGGTGTGTAGGAATTTACAAATGTGTGTGAATGTGTGTGTAAATGATAAAGTTATGGTAAAGGCACCCAAGTTTAGGTCGACACATAGCTGATCAAAGTATTGAACGGCATAATAGAATTTAGATTACACGAAGGATTTTGTGCGTTGGTCCTTCTTAAAAATAAACACCAGTTCTAACATTAAAATAAAATGTGGAACACCTATATCCAATAAAATACGACTTACATTGTTTTTTGTTAACCTATAATAAACGAACAAATAAAATGCCTCCTGGTTGTGGTTTTTTCCCTCCTACTGTCTCCTGATTCTTTCAGACTAATACTAACATTTTACATCCATTCCCTATCCCACAAAGCCGTTCTTTTGAACCTCGTGAGCGGTAACTTTCGGTAACCAAATGAGGTAACCATAACATTCGGGGTCTGGAAAGAGAACATATGGCGATGCTTTTGTTGGGAAACATAAAGTAAATCTGTCAAATTTGAATGAGTAAACAGACAAGTTTTTCGGCCAAATGTACCACGGTCATTTTCCATTTAGGCATAATCAAGTACTGGAAAATTTCCTCCTCCCCTTTGACCCCTCCCCCAGGACACAGATCAGTGACACGTGATCGAACCCCCTTTCACAAAATTCTACGTACGGGCCTGCTGTACTTCTCCAATCGCAATTCCAGTGGCCACTAGTCCAAGCAAAATAAAATATGCACTTGTTGGGAAGCTGTGTCTGGGCACTGTTATGCGCTAAGATGATTCCAACATTATTTCACTTTTATTATGTACGAACCCGAAGATTTCAAAATTTATTTCCCCTTCTTTGACAAGTTCTTGACGCATATATTTACACATATAAGGGATGTGTGAATCATTTCACTGATTTAGTTGACATTAAAATTCGATTATACGATCGAAAAAGTGCAAGGATCTTAACTTAGATTGTATCTACTTGGTGTGATGTTTAACTGTAACTTTTTAATATATTAAGTTAGGACCCATGAATCAATATTTGATACATCTTCTCTGGCACAGGCACTTCAGAAAGCTGTGTATCGATAGAACGGTACAAAGTGCTTGCATGTCAGTTCATATATTTTGATCAATCCAACTGATGTAAACATAAATCCAACCAGGGCGTTGTTCTATTGACGTCTAGCTTGTTCTTGTCTAAAGCAGTGGGGGTTTAATTGTCAGGAAAGATCAACAAATGAGAGATTTACAACACGATAAAAACTATTCTATGCTTTTATGCGTTCATCTCAGATCGTTGGTCTTTCACAACTGTCTTCCTAGAGTACCAGTCTAAAGTTTTAAAAGACAGTTTATTCAATGAGTCTGCATTTTGGAAATGTGGCGGGGCCATGGTACCTGTTTCCCGTCCGTTCCCGCCACCCCAGTATTGTTTAAAATGTAAAAGAAGAAACATCTAGCAACACTGCAAATTAGTCATAAAACAAAGTAAAAGCGTCTATCTTCGAATGATTTTTGTTTGAATTTAAGGTTCTTTAAAAGTTCTACAGAAAGCAGTTGCTGACGAAACTTTTTCTCTGGAACAACTTTGGTTCAGCACTCTTTAAACGACTAGTCTACAAAATTTCAGCAAAATTTAAATCAGCTTAATGGGAAATGTCTACTTTTTTACAATGTAAGAAAATGATCATTTCAAATGAAGACCTTTAATTGAATAATATTGGTCAGATAAGATTTCATTATTAAAGCCTGTTCGTCAGCAACATGGTGTATACATAAGCTGTCAGCAAAATCCGCCAAATCGATACAACATGGCGATATGTCAGCCCTTTTGAAACGGTACCAAAGAGTGATACAAATTTTCCGATGTGTACTATTACTATCGCGTAGCTAGCTGAGGTTACTATCCAGCTAGCGAAGTTATAATACACTTGGGTTTAGCTGCGGTAAAACCTTAGAGGAAATTTACGTACACTCCATCCACATTAGAAGCCCAAACGAAACAAAGTTTCAAGTTCATCCATTACAGTTCTATTCTAAAATCATACAACGCACAATGTGACAGTTTCACAGTTTGATTAGTTCTTCTGAAAGGACAATAAAATCTTTTTTCTTTTTTTTTTTTTTATTAGAGTTCGATAGAGGGTTCCCATGTTGTCATCATTAGAAATTAGGGCACATTTATTAAATATTTGTGGTCAATTGGAAACATTAACTGGATCGCATTAGTCTGGACAACTAACAAAAAGCTCGCCAACCTGAGTGAATTGTGTGAATGGAATGTGATACTCATCACACTGAAAGAGAAAGCATATGTCATTTTTCTTATCCCCAAACTAAACTATTTCAGTAACGTACTGAGTCATGATGGAGTGACGAGTTGCAACTATAATTCAGGTCTTTAAAGGTAGCTGTTTTACGGCGCTAAGCGACCAAAATGCGAATGAAGCCTTTGGCTTATAAATTACAACATCGAGTTGAGTGGCAAACCAGTTCTGATGGGGAAACCATACTTTCCTCTAGAATGAAAAACCCACCTTTTACTGTTACCCGACTCCAGTCACTAAGCTTCATTGTTTCGAATGTCACCATTCGAGGGCCAGCCATTGGCAGAAAAGGCCTTCGAAAAAGGTTACGTGAATTGTTTTTAGTGCAGGCAGCCGGCCATGCTAGATCCAACCTGCATATAGTAAGAGCTATTGTCACGGGGCTGGCACGTTTGAAAGTCAGCTTTGGGCCATTTTTGGGCAAATGTTTGATTTTCATGGTTTTGGTGCAGTTCATCTTTCCAAATAATTTACCATCAGGAAAATATACATTTTAGTCCATTTCAAAACTATTTTCGTCGATGTTGACAAAATAAAGTAACAGAAACAAGAGAAAACTCAGCTCAATTTATTGAAATTCTAAGTCTGTGCAATTGTCAACTTATGATTCCTTCAAAATTTACTTCTTTTTCCATTTTAAGTTAGGCCTTTGAAGTAGCTCTGTGGTGTCTTGGGTTGTTACAATGACTATAGAGTAAGTCATGGTGTAATCATCAGTGCTGAAACATTTAACTTTTTATGAAACTATAGCTTACGTAATTTATAACTCGAGAACAAATTGCAACAGAATTGATATGACACATTTTAAATACCCTAATGATTTGGAAAATCAGTTTTTGTCAAATCGTTTTCTCTTCACTACAAACATTATCTTTGCAGGTGTTTCTTGCACTGTCGTAATCTTCTTATTTTCGGGTTTTAACCTGGAGATGATTTAAATGTTTCTGCTCGATTTTTCAGTTTCCATTGCTCATTTCTTACAGCGTTACTTGTCTACTTGTAGAATATTTCTCATCCATGATCAATCTTTGTTTACAGAGATGTGTTCCCGCGTTAAAAGAATTGATGGCTTTTTGTTACTTCTCGTAATATCTTGGAGTTTAGGCTTCCTGTCAGCAATTGATGGTCCAATAAGTTTCTTGTTTCAAATGGCATTTACCTTGTCCATGACGCTACACTGTATTGGCCTTTTTTGTCGTTTAGTCCTTATCAATCCAGACATAAGGAATGAAGATGAAAAATTCACGTATTTGTTAAAGCCGGAAGGAAAGTCAGCAGTATAGTAACTTTATGAATTTAAGAGAAGATATCACATTAGCAACTGATATAGCTTGCATTAGTAACTTATATTGAAATGTTTAACCTTTGGAACCTATGTGAGGAAAATGAAACAAAATTTGTAACTAAAGTTACATATTGTGAAAGTGTGAAAACTTCAGTTCATTTTCTTTAGGCAAAGGCACCTGTAGACCAAGGGCAACCATCATGTTTAAGACAAAATAGAGGTATAAACTTGAAAATACTTGTTACCTTTCACATTGGCTATATGTTTGTCCTGAAATTATCAATGTCATCAACAGGATAATTATACATTAAAGAAAATCCATCTGTAGGGTCTTCTAAGCGTCCATTATTTTAGGGTTACTTGTTACCTTATACTTCTCAACACGTTTAACATATTCCCTATAAGTGATACCGATGTTAACAGATTATTTATCGTGCTGTAGCATATTATCTTCTCGATTATATTACAACAAGCACATGTTTTTAATCGAACTTACTGTCACGATTTTGCGTGCCAGTGAACAAATTCTGTACAAGTATATGATGTTAAAGAAGTAAAAGAAGTTAAAGAAAGTAAAAAATAATGAAGATTTTGCTAAAGATGTCATTCTAAGCACTTTAAAGTTGATTAGTACAATGCACCTTGAAAAACATCTGCTGATAACTATACGTAATTCCATTTTGGCGACACGACATTTATCCTTCTGGTTCATTGGCGTTCTGTTTGATCCGAGTCTTTTAATGGAATAAAAGTCCTAAAAAATATATTTACCCTATGCGTTTTAGGGACAGTTTTTTAAGAACATATTTCGTTACTAGAAACTTTATAAATGACCAAGCGTTGTAATATAAGTAATCCCCGGTGGATAAAAGGATTCATACTGTTTGGGGCATCTAACTTCTTGTGAGTGGGCTTTGTACTAAAGGTGTAAACAAATTTGACACTTTCTCTGGAACACCATCAAAACAAGGTTATCAACAAATCTAAAGAGGAATTACTGTTTTATAAAGCTAACTACAGCATTTTGTTTTCAAGTCTTCACCAGTTTCAGTGATGTCCTAATAATCATTCAAAATCAGATGTCTCCTTGTGGAGCCTACAGATTTGTTGGAATACTAAACGTGAGGTTTGTAAAAGGGCGAACTGTGACTCTAGGTTATTGATCGCTTTTTTGGATAGGAAATAAAATAACTTGATCCAGACATTATTTGAAGTTTGCACCGAGCATTGCTTTGTAAAAATATACCAAGTAGAGATATTGTGTATAGTAGAGATTTACACCGATAAGTTTAACGTTTGAGAGTACTTTTCTCGTCATAGATTGATCGTTGGTTGACACCGGCAAGATTCGCCTTCCCTTTTCGAATAATGTTCTGAGAATGACGAGGCAGGAGTGTACTAATCGCTCCTAATCCTGTTGCCGCAACCGCCATTAAATGTCCCCATCCAACAAACGTGAGGGTATTCCTAGTCTTAAGCCTCTTTCCCCAAAGGATAGGACTTCTTGAATCGAATAAATTGCTGAGACGGACATCATAACCATTTAACATTTAACTTCTTCCACTTTATCCCCTTCATCATCACTGCGAACAGCTATGCCGAACAAACAACTTTAGTCCACAGAAAATTGCCAAATGGTTCCATCGGATTTGATCCGGAACCTCTGGTAGGCAAGGCATTACACTCAAACCGCCAAGCAAACTCCACCCACT
>WURT03016522.1:0-16068 GCA_009936505.3 Holothuria glaberrima | reverse complement strand
TTGATGTTCATCCTTCAGATTTGGTAATTGAAACTTTGGAAAATGTAAAGTCTGTTGCCCACTATATGACTTCACACGTTTCATTTCAAATATACTTTTGGGTTATTCAAAATTGTGGAATGGGTTAATGATAAAGACTCAGGGCTTTTAAGCCAATTTTGTGACACGTCAGCCAGAGTCAAGAAAACTGGACATGTACAGTTTTTCTGACGAGACTCATTGACAACGTGTGGTCCTAAGCAATTCAATTAATCCGCTATGAGAAATTGGCCATGAGCCGTTGAAGGGTTTTCAAATACCATAGTGCAAGCTCTCTAACACAGGATAATAAAAGCTAATCAGTATGAATACAGTGTGCAGGAAATTGTCAGACAGTTTGAAATCTTGAAGATGATTCAAAAGTGGTTCACAAAAGTGTAGTTAATTGGCTTCATGCAAACTGTCGTAACAATGTGCACCAGGTTTAACTAGGTATATTGATTAGAAAGAATAAAAAAAACCAGTGAAACTCTTTACTATTGACTGATTTGCAGATGGTGAAAAACATCAAAGCTTTGTAGTACTTCATTAAAGACAGGAATTTCCTGTTTTGCAAATGCCAAAGTCCATTTCGTAATTGTAAAGATTCTGTTTTCTAAAGGTACATGTTTTGTAAAGTTAGAATTCAGTATTATTGTGACAGCAGTATGTGTTGTTAGTTATTTTATTTTGCAGTAGAACTTGAAGATTGTGTCATATGTTTACAATTTGATGGCTTTATGGAGTTTTGAATCACAATTTAGTTAAAGTAAATGATATGATATTTATTTGAAAATGTTAAGAAATTACCTAAGTTCTTACATATTTAGAAATTTTCAACTTTTCATGTGGATTTCTCTGTCCTCTTAGTTTTTTGCATTGTCTACATTGTAATCAGATTTGGTGGATTTTGTCCATTTCTCTTAAGTGGTTAACTCCTGTCTTTGTATGTAAATGCTTAATCTCTGCTTGTCATTGGTTTGTTTCAGTCATTCGTTAGTGTTATTCTTTGTGCAAAATTTAAACTCAATTTTATTTTGATTTTTATTTTTTTCAGGACAAGCCAGAAACATATGACAACCAGATGAAAGCTCTCAAGTTAATTCTATTCAGTCATGTCTTTATTGATATGCCATTTATATGTGGGACATACATCTTCACAGAGTTCTTCAACATTCCATTTTCCTGGGACACCATGCCGCACTGGTATGTTTTTGTTGTAACTGAAGTACATACTCTCTTAACATTGCTCCATTTTGTAGAGTGTTGTAGTCAAAATAATTGTTCCTGAACCAAAGTCAAGGCCTTCTCATCTGGACCCTAGGCAGGACCGTAGCCAGACAAGGTACTGAAGGGGAGCAAAATGGCTTCCGGGGGAGGGGCGAAAAAATTTTTCAGGGTGGCCAAATGAGTAAAAATGTATTAAGTCATTGGCAACTTGAAACTTACTAGGGGGGAATTTCAGGGGTGGGAGCTTTGCCCTTCCTAGCCCCCTTGGCTACGGGCCTGACCGTAGGCCAGCCAACAGAGTACTGGCATTATTTACAATGCTATGGAAGTAAAGGCTAATCATGTCAGTTTGTGTTATAGCTTATATAACATTTTTGTGATGAAATACCATACAACAGACAAACACTAAAGCGATTCCTTGAGAGTCTGACCTTTATTTAGGCACAATTTCTAGTGATGTTAGTTGGTTGTACTTCATAGTCAGCCTTGTATTGGTCCCCAACCAGGCCTAAGGTAAATTTGTTTAGGCATCACCCCATGGTGACCTATAGACCTCCAACATTGTTTGTCTGATGAATAAATTTGAGGCTGATGTATATTCATCTAGTGCATCTCATTTTGGTTCTTATGAGAATTCCTTTAAGGGAGATGATGTATGCATATGTTTTCAGAGCAATCTTCTAGTATCTTGTAAGCCTTTGAAAGTTAAGTGTTACTCCATGGTCAGGAAGCCAGTTAGTCCCATCAAGGACCATATTTTATATAAAGGCCCATTCCCATTGCTAGCTTGTCAGCTTTGGAGATGCATGTATTGTTTGTTTGGAGGGCTAGACTTTCTCTTTGGAATCATTACATAGATACACCATAGGGTTCCATTATCAGAACAGTATATTTAAAAAATGTGAGAGCTTCCAGTTTTTAGGGGCATTCAGTGGCAATGGCCCTTCACTATAGCATCAAGCTGTGGGGTTTTGAAAAATTTGATAGGTTTGAAAAACTTTGAGGGTATTATTGAAATAATTGAATATTGGGGTGGGCAGTGTTTCAGAAAGCCTAGTGGCCAAGTTGGTAGAATTCTGTGATTGCTAAACCTCATTGTTTCAGTAGTTTCTTGCTGTCATCCAATCAGCTGTAAAGCATGTAGTCTACCATAAATACTGTAAAAGACCTATTCATCTAAGTCACTCCTACATTAATGCCCTTTTCAATACCTTCAGAGTCCATAGTTAGAGCAAAGTTATAAATGCTTCAAGTTAAAGAACACTTGTGCCCCTCAACAGCCAGCATCTAATAGCAACAGAGATATACTTCCCTAATTTGTGCAGCTCTGTTTGCTGTGTATGAAAAGACTTCTACATTTTTAAAGACTGCATGCTATATCTTAAGTTGAGAATGTAATGTCAAAGTATTTTGGAAGCAACAACTTGGCTGTAAATTTTTCCAAACAAGCACAAAATTTATGTAAGAGGGTCACGATGGATATCATCTTCATTGTTGTGGAGATCATACTTGAGGGGAAATAGATGTAAACATACTGTAAAGAGAAAAATTATCGGCATAAACACATGACAGAGTGTGCCTGCATAGCTGTCTCTGATGATTTCTCCATTACATTAGTTTATACAGCAAAAGTCAAACTTTCTGACAATCCTGCAGTAATTTTTATGATCCCTTATGTTAGCAAAGCTATTATTATAGGGCGTGAAGATATTCATGCCCTATAACAATTTTTGGCTTTGAACAACTGTAAATTATTATCTGCTTTCTTTCCCAGGTCGTCAGTGTTGGGTCGTATCTTTGTATCCATGGTGATGGAGGACACCTGGCATTATTTCTTACATAGAATTATGCACAGCAAGAGATTCTATAAACATTGTCATAAAGTGCACCATACATTTCAAGTAAGCTTATCACACTCCTGTATTGCATATGATGTGTGCTTCTCCCACCATTTTGACTAGTCACTCAAATTGTTGTTTAGAATTTTACTGTATAGCTTTAAGGCAGGACATACTGTAAAACCAAAGAAGGGCCTGGTTAGTATGTTTGTTGAAAAGCCAGGCTCTCACATATGCGAGATTTTGCATGGAGGAATTCGTAGCAGAAGGAAGGTAAATTAAGCTAAAATTAAGCTAAACTTAAAGGTAGAGATGCACCGGATATCCGGTCCGGCCGGATTATCCGGCTGGATAATGAAAAAATATCCCATTCCGGCCGGATCTCTGAAGAAATCTGGCCGGATTTTTCTCAAATTCTAGCCTGAATTACCTCCATTATCAAAAGATAGAGGTTACTTCACAGATAAATTTAAAACCTTTCAAAAGTTTTCTGGCCATGTAGCATAGCAGGAAATTGTCTCATTACTGTGTTGTGTAGGTAATTGTGGCAATGACACTGACACAACATCCATTATTTGGTCTTACAGCCTTTACAGGTATGTCCAAAATAAGTGGAGTTAACAATGAAGGCATTCAAATTTAGCCTAAGTCCACCTTTATCATAGGACCCACAATTGTGAATGTTATAATGTATGAATACTTTTATGTAACAGTTTAATTAATTAATAAACTGTATCACAGTCTATGTCAATTATTCCTAGACAGTATGCACAAACTGAGTGACATTCATCAGAACATTTAAATTTACAATCACTGTCAATGTGAACAATAAATCTGATTTGCTTGTTTTAAAGAACTTTGCAGTATATTAAGTAAATCTTACTTTGTTAATTAATTTTCTGTCTGCATTACTCAAGCCTAAACACTAAAAAAAAACATCAGCTAGTTACCTACAGTGGGACCCACTGTAACACTATCGTGAAGTCAACCACCCTTCCTCTGCCTTGACACCCCCACCTCCCCACCCCCCAGCCCAAAGTGCTATTTTTTAATGTTTCTCTTAACAAGTGAAAAAATTCGGTTCCGGCCGGATTTTATCTGGCCGGATTTGAAATACTATCCAGCAAAATCGGGTTCCGGCCGGAACCAAAAATTTGGATCCGGTGCATCCCTACTTAAAGGTCTTCAGACATGTAAAAAGCATGAAAGCCTTAAAATAGCTGCGATTTTTGTAAAAATCCATCAGTTATTGACCATTTTACAAGAAAATTACTGTTTCTGCATCAAATACTGACATTTCGTTTTGTAATGTGCGATATTTTTGTTTCTAGACATTCACATCATGCATGATATCATGTCACATGGTTAGGGAGGAGACATGAAATAAGGTTAGGGTTGGAACTCTCGTGACTTTGTATCATGCATGATATCATGTGTGGATTGGGTGGTTCTGCAGTTCTAGCATGAATAAACATGATCTACATGCATATTTGTGACATGAAAAGAGGGACCAATGAGGTGTGTGATATGTTATCCTTTGTTTATTTATAAACATTCATTCCAAGGACAGTTGTAATGCTGGTATGCCTTGAGATGTTTATTTTGAAGGAAACTATTTACTCCTTTTAAAATGTGCACATTTAAATCCAAACTAGAAACTAGCCTGTAAGTAATAAAGAGATAGTTTATACAGGATTATCAAAAGAAATTCAGACCTTGTGCAACACACCACACCTAACTTTTGCCTAGCAAAGAGTTAATCTCTAAAATGGTCAAACTTTGAAGAGGTATATCTTAAAAATGGTAAGAGATAGTAAAATAGTTTCAATGGATTTTTCATGGGCGATTTTAATCTATCATTGTTGAGTATTAAAAACAGCTGTTTTGGTTACATGTCCAAGGACCTTTTAGCTAAGCAAGCTAAATGAATTTCATGAAACTGATCTGAACTAATCTGACTTAACTACCTAAACCTGATTAAGGAGTGGCATGTCTGCTGATCATTGACTGTTTTGTCTTCAAATAATATTTGAATTCTACCTTTAAATTGTCTCTGTATTGCAAATTGTCAAGTGATCTCATTATAATACACATCCTTATGGTATGTTATATGGTAGTTATATGATGGTAGTTGCATAATGTAATACATACCATTGTTAAATACACATTTACCACCATAGGAAGGATCCGCAGATACAACTCTTGCAAAAAAAAAAAAAAAAAGAGTAAAATAAAAAACAGCAGCCTTGTTGTAATCCTACCAGCATCTTTCCATAGCCTAGCTTCTCTCCTGTATAATATTGACCTGTACCCATACATTTGTAGCCTATCATGATATGTAACATATATCAAATGGAACAGATGGGTTTTAATTTACCAGTAGTGCTTTGTCTGTGCAATACTATTGATTTCAAAGCAGGATATAGTAATTTAGGGATATTATTCATTGGGTAGTTGATGAAAGAGTTTTGTAAAGCAGAAAGACTGTCAGCCTATGAGACTCAAATGGAAACTTAGACAAAAGAAATAGAGCTTAATAAGTTTTGTTTGGTATGGCTTGGTTAAGTTAAAGGATAAATGCAGTAGCCCCAATTTGAATTAGTATTACCTGGTACCCTGTGTCATGATTGACTCTTTTCATTCATGTGTCAATGTTTATTAGTGAATGACTGAACTCATGCAAAATGTTGGTGTACATTTTATAGTCAATATTTATGTTCAAAAGAGAAACGTCATGAAAGGTATTAGTAATAATAATGATAACGAATTTTTTGTACAGCACAAAATAAGCAAAGCTGCTCAGAACACTTTACAATAAACACAATTAAAAAAGTGAAACTGTTTGGTAAATATCACAAAATTGAACTACGAATGAATCATAAGATTATAATAATACAAGAACAAAAGAAGGAAGATACTTACTTGCAAAGGGAAATAAGAAGAGATTTGCAAGATTTAGCTGATCTGTCAAAATAAGGATGGTTCGACTGTTTTTCCCTTTGAAGTAATCAGTTCAGGAAGCATATCTTAGCTCATTCTAGACCATTCAAAGTGTTCTTTAAAGAACATACTGTTACTCTGTGTTGCTGTCTCTTTTAAGGGAAAATGATAAGGTAAAATTATAAAAGACCAGAGGCTAGATTTGCTAAGAACTGCAAAATTCAAAATACTTAACAAACTATGCAAGAACTTTCTTGAGCGGAAGCCAGCTTAATATCCAGTTCATATAGCAGGTGCTGATAAATCTCCCACTCTCCAGCCTGGGGCAATCAAGAAATCCCTCGAGCAAGCACTGTGTTCAACACTGTAGTGTGTAGGGCAAGAAGTCTTTGCCTTTAAAAAGAACTTATAAAAACCACTATTGTTCTTTATTGGTCTTTTCCAGCTGCTGTGCACCAGTGTATTTCACATGGGCATGGGTTCAAATCTGGCTCCATGTATGTCAGCTTTTCTCCAGGTGTATGTACCTCAGTCTCCTCCCACTTGGCATTTGGCTTGCCATGGAAATAGGTTACCCCCACTGAAAAAGTCAGTTGCATGCCAGACTGAAGCGCCCTTGGGCAGATTAGTTGACTAGCCGACTTTGCTTTAATGGCAATTAAGGTGTTTGTTAATTGCCATGTAGGTCTGGATCTGGCAAGTTGATATGTGGATATAGAAAACAGCTAGCCCTATGGAGAGATAGTGATAAAACAATTTATCAAATCCTGCCATATCGATAAGCAGCATAATAGCTGTAACTGCAGAGAAACAATTGTGTTTTGTAACATTAAGCCAATTGCATTGACTGTTGTTATTAAAACAACATGCATAATTTTTTGTACTTACAGTATTTGACGGCAAGTCTTAAGGCCAGTTTGTACTTTCAAATTTTCACTCGCTATATAGGTATAGCCACCATAAATGGCCATCCCTTGCTCTGCTGCACCAGTCACAGACATAGCTTGAGAGTTGAACAGCATTTAACTTTCATGGTTTCATAGCGCTATACTGCAGTGTGAACCCGGCCTTGTGCTATGCCCAGCTGCTTCTGTATGTGTTGGTATGGCTTTTTGCACCTACGACAACACTAGCCTGAAGCTTGCATAAAGTTACTTGCAATATTAAGGACGTTTCTCTGTTGTGAATTCCAACTAAATAAGTCAGACATACTTAAACTTTTTTGTACATAGATATTTTTTCCTCAGGATGATTGGGCTGTAGTGGTTAGATATCCTGCCAAATAATAAATCCCTGTATCAAGGTTCAGCTAGTATTGGTGTATGTATAGTTGTCTTGTTGTTTGTAACCATGGTAATACAATGAAATGCTGCAGTATTCTACAATCGGTGTACCCAGTGATGTACGCATTCATATTGCATGCTGATTGGTATATAATATTTGTGCTTGCTGTCTTGCATTGTGGAAGTTATATATTGTATAGTACAAACTATTTTTTTGTCAGTTTATAAACATTATTCGAAGTTTCAAGACTTGAACAAAATGAAAGACACCTGGATTAGCTTCCTAGTACCTCAAATGAGCATATAGGCCATTACAACATAAACCAAACTTTTGATAGGTCCAGTCTGTCAAAATTAATTAATGCATCCTTACTTGGGACTGCCTGTCTAATGAAAGTCACATGCTCTTAGTAACAGTGTTACATTTTCTTCATTAAAAACAAACTGAAATTCTATTTGGCATAAATTATTCTTTTATTTTTTATAATTCAATTTTATATTGTTTCAGATTCTTTTAATTTCTTATTTCGCCTCATAGTTAACAACTTTAACAATACCTTTCAATTTCTGTAGGCTCCTTTCAGCATAGCTGCCGAATATGCCCACCCTTTGGAAACTTTCAGTAAGTTTGAGTTCCTTTTTTTAGCCAAAATATGTTAACAACTCTGTCTTGCATCTCCTGTCATCTATTTCTGATGTAGATACTGCAAATTTCAATCCACAATCAAAACTGAAGATTCCCTTCAATATTATTATTCATGAATTGCTGCCAGTTGATAGAGTTGGGTATTAATGTATTAGGATTAATTGGCCATCTTCTCAAAGGCACCTGATAGGCTTTTGTAATTTGGTCTGGTGAGGATAAAAGAAACTGTGCTGTGGAGGCCTTTTTTATTCAGTTCTTTATTCATGAGACCATGCAGTTGTTAAAGCATATCATTTTCAGCAAGAAATGAATAGTTTGTTTACTCTCTTCTCACATAACTCCTCTCCAGAGATAAGATTGGGTCTTGTCAAAACTGTGGCATAGCCAGGATAAATACGCCACTGTGTCAAATCCTACCAACGGTTCACCTGAAGAGAGCCAACCTGTTAGTCTGTCACACTATTGAATAGAGTTCAAGTTGAAAAGTTGGAATGAAGTCTGTGTCATATCAGAATTTTTTGCTTGTAGTTTTACTCTTCCTGTTATTTATTTTATTTTTTAACAGTCCTAGGGATGGGAACTATGTGGGGCGTTCTCCTCCTTGGCAACCATCTGGTTGTTATATGGGGATGGACATTGGTACGGATGTTGGAGAGTTATGATGTACACAGTGGATATGAGTTCCCTTTCAACCCATTACATCTTTTACCTTTTTATGGTGGTAAGTTGCAATCCTACGTTACATATTGTATTAAGCATGTCTATTTCCAAGCTGTTATCAACAGTAGATATCCTTGGAATGTTGCCAACAAGTACCTTGTTTTACTGGGATGGTTCAGAAACATTTTTAGATACATCCTCAGCACCCAACCATACTGCTTCAACCCCCTACCCCCTTCCCTTGTATTTTATGGCCATTGCAACCTCCTCTTACAGCTCACCCCTCTCCAAAGTTATCAGTGGCCCCAAAAAGTGACACTGTCCCTAGTGTCTGGACTTACACTCTAATGCCCTTAAAAGTTATCTACACTGGCAGCCATTATGATGTCAGTGCATTTGTACATAATGCTTCATATTCCATTTCATGTGAAGTCCATAGATTTGCAAAATTTTGGCCATTTTGATTCAGCTTTGTTTTTCTGGTGCTCTTTTGAATTTCAGCAACTGAAACCATTTGACCACCTTTTTTTTGGTAATGTAGAAGTCAGTGGTAGTTAGGGGGTGACCAGTTCAGAAGATGTGAACTTTTTAAAGTGCAATGCAACTTATGACATTAATGTCGTATTTTATCAAAAATGTGTATCCAGAGGATTTTAAGTCTTATTATGCCCCCAAAGTACCGGAAGTTTATTAAGAGGGGCAAAGGCACTTTGTCCTGGAAACTAACAAAAAAAGGGAATGTCCCTTAAAATCACCTTGTACGGTTGCCTTGATACCATGAATGACATGTTATTACTCTGAAATGCCATACATACATAGTAAAGTTTGACTGGAGTAAGAAACCTTCAATCTCAGACTAGAAATGTAGGTCTTGGGGTAAGGTAGTAAAATATTGATGGCTTTGTGTGAAATAAGAGTTAAATGTACCAATCGCCTTAAACTTGAATGGAGAGATGCTGTAGCTGTAGACTGAACCAGTAGAAGAGCAGTATAAATATGTACTGAGACTAAAAGGGCTAGAGATACACTGCCAGGATAACCACAATATTAACCCTGAAGCAGTCACAAGATAACCTCCTTCCCGTTACTCATACCCTCTCCCTTTCCCCTCCCTCCCCTCACCCTTCTTCACCTGCATGAAAGAAATTTCAGAGTGAGGCAATAATAATGATGCAGTATATACTGTGTCAACTAGTCCAAGACTGGATCAAAGCACTGAATCCCCATGCCCTTCCCTATGCCTATTCATGAGAGGAGAGACTGTTGAAGATATGGAGTAAAAACCTCTGTGGACTCTTACGTTAGGAAAGACCACGTCCAAATAATATGAAGATGTTGTCTTTCTCCTATATATCTCCTTTGTGGGCTGCATAGCATCTGGTTTTACAAAATATCAGCTCATTCATTCTTTAAAAATATTTCTTACCTTGAAGGAACGCGTTTTCATGATTTCCATCACAAGAATTTCAATGGAAACTATTCATCAACTTTCACTTGGTGGGACAAACTGTTTGGCACCGACAGCCAGTATAAGGAGTATGTGAAGAAACAGGAATCTTTGGACAAGAAACAGATGTAGATGAAATAACAGCTACTGTCAGTAAATGATCTGAATCTGTGTTTAAGTTCTTTCTTTCATTTTTTATTGTAATAAAGATAATATAAAGAGCAGTTGATTTAATTACCTTTGGGAAAATATAAGAGGCTAAATTGTTATTTTTTGGAAAGAGTTGCTTGAAATTCTTTTAAAGACTATTGATAGCATCTGTAGGTAGCTTTAAGTTTGTTCATTTCTCTTAACATTTTTGATATTTTGTTTTTCTTTTTATTTAAAAAAATGTTCTGCATTGGTTGGAAAACTAATGGTAAATGTTTAGCACTCTATGAGTTTGATAGATTCTTATCAAATACTCAGGTATTTGCTGTTTATTGTTGTATTTGCAAATCAGGAAAATCATGAAATCTTTATTTGTCAGAAATAGAAAACACTATGTTGGCAAAGAATGAAAGTTTGAAGCATGCTTTATGTATACTGGTTGGAAAAATAATGGTAAATGTTGAGCACTCGATGAGTTTGATAGATTCTTATCAAATACTCAGGTATTTGCTGTTTAGTGTTGTATTTGCAAATCATGAAAATCATGAAATCTTCATTTGTCAGAAATAGAAAGCACTTTGTTGGCAAAGAATGAAAGTTTGAAGCATGCTTTATAGCACATTCCCTCTGTGCTTCTGTAAGTATTTATTTCAAATTATTTAACATTTCCTCCAATAGTAAAGGCAGATTTTCATCACCCTTTAAGGATCTGCTGCATCCCCCAAACATATTTAATAGTCCTGTATTTTTAAATACTATTAGTAACTGCACTTCAATTGACATTAAGCTAAGCAGTAGCTTCACTCTGGTTGGTCAGTAATGACTTAATATGTAGTCAGTTGTATTCCCAATGAAGCTCTCTCACACAGTACTATGTTCATATGGCCTTGAGCAGTATAAACTTGGTGCAGGGCTGCAGGCTACTGTAGCTTTGACAGGGAAGCACACTAGACAGGTGTTTTGTTTGAATTGGAGGAGGGGCTAGAAGTGGCTTATTTGGGAGGGTTTTAGCTGTTTGGGGAGAGATTTTTTGGCTCAAATACTCAAAGCAAACCTTCCTTTTAGCCTCCCCCAGTCTCATTTACTGTCTTTACCCCTCCCCCATTGCATTGCCTAAGACTAATTCCCTACTGTTTGAAGAGGCTTATGACAGATTTTAACCACTTCCAAATGGTTTAATGTATACTAGCACTAGAAATAACATGTTATGAGGGCAAGGCCATTTTCTGGTTTTAACAAAACAGAAAACTATGGAGAAGTGATGATTTGTGTGTGTATTTTGTGAGTGTGTGTGTGTGTGTGTTTGTGATGCTTAGCTTGTTAACACAATATCTCAAAAAGGGAATATCTGACAGTTTCTCATACTTGGTATGTGGATGCCCCATATTAAGAGGAAGAATGTATTGTTTTGGGTGGAGGTCAAAAGTCATGTGTGTTACCAGAGCTCAAACTCTGTAGGCCTTCACACAATATAATGAGATAGGAAAGCATGTATACTGTCCATACTTAGCATGTGGATGCATTACATCAAGAAAGAACTGTATTGTCTTTGGTGGAGGTCTAATGTCATCAGGGGTTATCTGAGGTCTAACTCTGAAGACCTTGTTAACACAATATCTCCAGATAGGTAGCACAGAAACTCATCATACTAAGTGGATGCATTTTATGAAGAGAAAATACCCTATTGATTTTGGTGGAAGACAAAGGTCATTTGAGGCCACCAGAGGTCAAAATCTGAAAACTTTTGTTAATACAGTATTTCAAGATAGGAAACATGGATACTCTGTTTGCATAGCATGTGGATGTATTACATCAAGAGGAAGAACTGTTTTGTTTTTGGAGGAGGTCATCAAAGGTCAAATTCTGAAAAATTGTTAACACTATATCTCAAGGTAGGAAGCATGGATACTTTTCCTACTTACCATGTAGATGCATTATTTGAAGAGGAAGAATTGTATTGTTTTTGTTGGGGGTCAAAGGTCATCTGGGGTCAACAGAGGTCAAACTGTGAAAACCTTGCAACAAGATACCTTCAGATAAGAAGTATGGATGCTCTTCATATGTAGCATGTAGATGCATTATATCAAGAGGAAGGTCCCTTTTACTTTTTGTAGAGATCAAGGATCATCTGTGGTCAGCAGAGGTCAAACTCTGAAAATCTTGGTGAGGCAAAATCGCAAGGTAGGAGGCATGGAATACACTATATCATTAGCCTGTAGATGCAGTATATGAAGGAAGAGCATGCTATCCGTTTTGGTCTGGGTCCAAATTAGTCATCTGAGCTGGTCATGAGAGGCGAAACTCTGAAAAGCTTGTAAACACAGTTATCTTAAGAAAGGGAGCATGTATACTACATACATTGTACATACCATGTAGAAGCATTATATACAGTGAAATTGCCCTACTGTATTTGGTAGAGGTCAAAGGTCATCTGAAATTACTAAATGTTAACATTTGAAGATCTTGCATCACAGGATATTTTTATGATTTGAAGTTCAAAGAAACTGACATGGTGTTTATTCGTCATATTTAGTACAAAAATGCTGTTGTTGTTTTTGTGTTCAGTGAAGGTCATTTCAGGTCACCAGAGGTCAAAGTGTGAAAACCTTGTTAGCATGATGTTTCAAGATAGATGTCATATGAGTAATTTCTGATGTACATGATGGGGGTATGTATTATATTGGTCCAGAATGTTAACATTGCAGAGCCTTTGTAGTTCAGGATGAGGCTTAAGTTTACTGAAATGAGTTCATCATAACCTCAATGCATTTTTTGCATTCTGGTTTATAATCTAGCTTTAAGGGCATATTTGTGCATCTCATAGGACACCAATGCCAAATATAAAATTTGGTGTTATCTGGTTTATGGTTGTATTTTTTAATAGAGATGGTACAAAGGTGAAAGTTGTCTTGAATTGCATGCCATTTTGAAGGGCACCAAGGTCATTGCAAACATATGCAGGCTATGACCTCTGTGGGCTTCATTTAATTCGCTATGACCTCTGCAGGCTTCATTTAATTCCAGCCCTGGTATGTCATGTTGTTGCTTAGAACCTGGTCTGGTGAGCCTACAGTTGTGCAGTGAGTTGTCCATCTCACTAATAAATGTGTCATTGACCAATCAAAGTGGCTTTAATATGTACATTTGGATGCATAATTTAAATTTGCCCAGCCTTCAAAGGCCAGTTCATACTCCATATGGCACTGTACAGTAATGAAAGTTGAACACTGTTCAATTCTGAGCTCTGTCCATGACTAAGACTCGGACTAGAAGAGCTAGGAATGACCATTAATGGTTCTTATAACTTTGAAGTGTGTTTATATTTGGAAGTATATAAACTGGCCTTAATGCATTTTGCTGAAAAAGTGACAACTCTTAAGGTTCACAATTTAGAGTTTATGACTGATAATAAGTTTTGTTGTACATTACTTCAATCTTCAAAGGTGCTCTGTATAAATGATGTCAGATCACATTATCTACCATTGTTTTCTCTTACTTTATGTGGTTAAAATACAGTACTCTGTTGGAAGTAAAATTTATAAATTTTATGCAAGTTGTGTGTGTTTAAACTCATAATGTTGTACTGAAATTAGAATACGGTCACAGTCAAAAGGTTCAAAACTGACAGTATTAACATATAGAGGTTGGTCACAACTGTCTTTCTACCTTTCAAGCATATGTGATAAAATTTTGTAGTATTCAGTTTCCCCCCCCCCCCCCCTCCAAAAAAAAAAAAAAATTAAGATTCAAAGACTTTATGTCTAGTGCTTAGTTTTCAAGTACAATTTGAAGTAAAATTGAACCTTGAATTTTTTCAAAGTATAACTTTTTTTACACATTCCATAATTGTTGTAAATTGTGCATATATGTGCATTAGGAATAGTAACTTGAGACTGAATAAGTGGTGAATTTAGCAAAACAAGTAAACCATGTCCAAGTGACTTTTCTTTAAAGGGAATAAGCGGTCGCCCAAATTTTATTTTCAAACATCAGCTCATTCTTACAAATCTCCCTTCATATCCCTTGCCAATTCAATATCAGTTCAAATTTATTTCTCTTACGTTTTATCTTCTATAATGTTAGAATATACATTTTGCAAATAATAGGATGAATTTGACAGTTCAGTAAAAGTATAAGAATTCTCACTGGACCAGTAATAATTAAGATATCAGGTATACTAGTTCTGATTAAGGTGACATTTTCCCTGAAGATCAAGTACTGTGCCTTTTGGTATTATTTTGTAACGTTAATTACATATTTAATTACTAATATTAAAATGGGCAGTACATTATGGACTAACATATCAGGAGCTGGATTCACATGCTTGTTCAGGTTAAAATACATATAAATTTGTGCACATGCTCTCTCAAGTAGTCTTTACATAGCCATCTTACAATATTTGTAAAAAATACACAGCAAAACTGATTTGGATGTACTGAGCCAGTCATGTTGGTGGATGTATAGAGTTCTGATACATCTTCAGCCAAAAACATATGCAGTTATTGTTGGAGCAATGACTAGCCAATGGGTATAACCTCACCATGCATTGCTAGGCCTATGTTGCACAGCACACACAGTGCATTGCTAAGCCTACCGTAGTGCAACACAGTGCATTGCAAGGCCTATGTTGTGCAACACAGTGCATTGCAAGGCCTATGTTGTGCAACACAGTGCATTGCAGGGTCTATGTTGTGCAACACAGTGCATTGCAAGGCTTATGTTGTGCAACACACACAGTGTATTGTTAGCTTTAGACCTGTGTTGTGCATAGATATGATATACAACATAGAGTGAATCATGTATTGCTATGGCTTCGTATCTTTCACAATTCTGTAGCTTGTATTAATTTATGTACAATTTTTACACACTTTTACAGATCGAGCAAAGTGTGCAGCAAGATTGATCTTGCCACTGTTTTACAACTTTTTGTGCATTTAGTGTTTTCTCTGAATCTGCATGGTCCTGGTCTTGTATGTTATTGCTTTTCAGTATGTCTTGGTAAGGTCACAGCAGCTCTTGTAAAAAGTACTGACAAGTGTGCTTTCAATATCTCTGAGACCAAAAAGGAAATTTTAATGTACTCATTGTAAAAATGAATTATTCCTGTGATACTTCTGTGATGTATTTAAGATAAGGTGACATTTTGCAATATGAAATGAGAGACATTTTTGTAATGTAACAACATTTTTGTAACATAATATGTCATACACCATTTGTCTTTTTTTTTAAAAGTTACTGTCAACTTTTTACAACAAAAAATATTATATTTCTGAGTCACATGATTGCCACTTAGTTATAGGTTTCTTTTTTATATAATTATTAAACCCCAGATTCTGTAACTGCATGGACAGGTGTACAGTCTTGAATTATGGTAGTTAATTATCAATTTATATGTAGTTGTTTATGTAAGTTTTCAAATCCTTTATCTGAAGATTACATTGAAAAGCAGAGAGTAGATTAGTACTTCAATGATTGTGTGGAGGGCTTCACTTTGAACCCAAATATGAACAAGGTTATCACAGACTGGAAGAGGATTTACTTTATCTGTCAGTCTCTGAAATTATCCTGAATATGTTCTGAAGGATTGTATATTCAAGGGCACTTGTAAAAACTTGATTACACTTATGAATATATTTCTGTAGCTTTGGTAATTAAAAGCAAATAGAAATTTTTCCAAGTAAAGGAGTACTTTTTGGTTCCTTGTTTTAGCAAAGGAACCTATGTAGTCAGGTTGGCGCGTGTGTGTATGTCTGTGACACTTGCTTCGGTACGCTGTAACTCAATAAGGGAAAGATGGACTAAACTTAAACTTGGTATATGGATGCGTCATAGTGAGAAGGTGTGCCCTATTGTTTT
>WURT03016512.1:0-16068 GCA_009936505.3 Holothuria glaberrima | reverse complement strand
TCCTGCATTCTGATTGGTTAAACACTGACCTGTTATTCTGCAACACACCGTCAGTAAACGTAAAGACTGATAAAAATTAAGTTTTTCACACATTATTGGTGGTAGAATAGGAATAAACCACATTTGTCAGACTATTTTTGTCTCATAAACCGTCTCAACTCCAAATTTGGCAAAATAACGGACTCGGCGGTTATTTTGTCAAATTTGGAGTCTCGACGGTTTATTCACCAATAATAGTTCGCCAAATGCCATTTATTCCTTAAATATACACCCACAGCAAGACAAGAATGCAGAGGCAGACTATTATGTACTTTTCCTTTGTACTAAAATACAATGATCCATCTAAGAGAACATTCAATTAAGTCAGGCAACATTTCCTAGCATTAAGAGTTCAATCTTGCAGCATATATTCAATCCATTTAGTACATATAAATTTCCCTTACTGATGTCAATTTATCCTGAATTTTTCCATTTATTGGATAGTGTGATTATTATTAAGCCTTTCTTCAACAACAGTTGTATAGAGGCTGTGCACAGTGACTGATCTTTGATCTGACATCTCTTTGTTCTGACACCTTTCTATTCCAACACCTTACAGGTTTTAGGAAATTAAGGTTAGGTTAGGGTTAGGGGTTACATTTGGGTCAGGATTAAAGTAAAACAAAGAAGCCATTTAGATCAGTAGCTACATGAATAAAACTAAGGTGCGATTGGCCGTGTCACCGAAAGCCACATGTCTCCATGTAATCATATCACGTGGAAATTTGAAAATGTTGGAAAAGGTATGTCAGAACACAGAGATGTGCAGTAACTGCTGTACACAAGTAATTAATACTAATAATTAATAATTTGTTCTTATATAGCGCTTTACACTTACGATAAGTCTCAAAGGGCTTCACAAATATTACCCCTGATCAACGGTAAATCATCCCAGAGACAATCCCTCCAGTGCGGCAGCAGCTCCAACGGCGCGCCCAATGACCATTTACCTCACAGGTACCCATTTAACTCCTGGGTGGAGAGAAGCTATTGAGATAAAGCATCTTGCCCAAGGACACAACATAGTGACCCAGGCGGGAGTCGAACTGGCAATCCTTGGATCACAAGTCCAACATCTTAACCAATAGGCCACCACGCTCTCACAAGTACTATTGATGAACCTTATGCAGGTGAGCCCTGACATGCCAGCATGGCAATCCGACATGCTATGACATCATGCGAAACACCTCCTCATTGATTCATTCAATTAAAGCAGAGTCACAAAGGCATAGGTCATAAATAACACCACACACAGAAAGAAAAATGGTGAAGGGAAAAAGTAGTGCAAGTTAAAAGGATTTGGAAAAGTGCATCCATTCAGCATTTTTAAAGGATTATACCAACCAACAACTACAAATAGATTCTTACGGAAGCAAGAAGAGCATACAAACTGCTCTACCCTGCATGGAAGAGATATTATCATGTTGCAGATATTAAGGGGTTGGAGGTGCTAATGGTAGATACAATCAGCTGCCCTTTCTCATGTACAAAATGTTAGTTTAGTGAAGTAATTACAGATAACATGGTTCAGTATAGCCTAGCCTTGGGAAAGTTAATCTATTTCAGTTGATAGACACTATGTTCATATTGCAAGAAGGCTTGGGCAGGTTATCTGACTCTACTTCAGAGTTCCAATTACTACATGGGAGTTGAGTAACAACTCCACTTTCTCTGGAATTGTGACTCTTGGGAAATTTTCAGCTTTGCTGAAGAGATGCACAAAAAACTTATTTTCGTTTGTATGCCTATTTTTTTTTTGTGGGTTTTCATGACTGGGTGTTAGAATATTGCTCAGCAATAAAGAAAAAGTCCCCTGTAGTGTTAAAGGCCAGGCAACATATCTAGTGGGCTTGGGTGAGTTTAACTACCTGACTCTACTTCTGAGTCATGACTTCTGGCCAGGAGTCAAGTAGTGACTCCACTATCTTTAGAACAACTCCTGGACAATTTTCAATACTGCCAAAAATATGCACAAAAATCATAGTGGAGTTTACCAATTGATGTGTTACTTCACAGGTTGTAATGACATATTAATAGATACAAATGGCAACTTTGGTCTTTTTTCTTATTAAATTATAAGTTTCCTCTTCAGCTGGCTGATGTGACTTTCTGATGTAGGCAGCTCAGAAGCTCAGCCACTGAGAACCTTGTGTTGTAAGAATCCGTATGTTTAATAGTGACTCACAGGCTACAGTAGTAGTTGACAGTAGCTACTGATTTCTGCGTCAACTAAGAAGTAATCATAAGCATGATGACTCCTCACAGTCATGACTAATTGGGCCATGGGTGCCTAATGGGCTCTAAAAATAGTGAAGTTGGCCAAGCCTACAAGCAAGCCCCTTAACGGTCACTGTTACAGCCAAAGTTACATAACGAACTATTTTAGACAAGGGAAGAACTACTGAAAATAATTGGATGCTAAAAGCTATTTTAAGAATAAGAAGAAACTATAGAACTACAGCAAATCTCCATAGAAAGTTTCACATCTAAGCAATGTGGACTCCAACCAATCAGAAGTACTGTGTACTAAGTGAGCAAAATTGAGACAAGACAGCTCCACCCTGGACAATTCCCACACCAAAAATTTCCCCCTTGAAACTCTCCCACCCTACATTTTTCCCCAGACAAATTCCCACCCTAGATAATTCCTACCCTGGATAATTCCTGCCCCAGGTTCTCATTCATAACACTGACCCTTCAGACAACTTTTTCCACCATAAATTGACCTGGGGAAAAATTTTCCAGGCGGGATGGGGGATTCTCCAGGTGGGAAATGTCCACAGGTAAATTGTCCAAGCAAGAATTCTCCAGGGAAAAGGGGGCAAGAAAGAGTTTTCCAAGAACCATGCAATATATGTTGAAGTCATTGTGTTACATTGACTTTGTTTATTATATCAGAAAGATGAATAGGAAATCACTTAAAAGTGCAAGAAAGGGATACTATTGTTACAGGGTAAAAAAAGTGGATACTACTGTAAGGCAAACTAAGGAAAGGGATACTACGCATAAACAATAGAATTTAGAAAGTTACAAATTCTGCTATTTCATAATGTCATCATGCTTATCCATTTTTTTTCTTTCTTTTCTAAAAATGTTCAAAAGACCATAAAAAGGTGATATAGTTTTGAATCATGGCATCAGTGGATGACCTCATGCAGTGCTCCGACAGTCATCACTTTATGCATTTTAGGGTGAAAGGTGTTAATAAGAAATTATGCAAGTGCAACAAAGTTAGTGCAAAAGCTATTAAAGACACAAGTTCAAACCACAAAAAAAGATATATTGTAATATTCTCACTAGTCTCTGTGCTTGCATTGTCTCTTCCTGCAAAAGAATAGTCCAGAACCAAATATATTTGATATATTAAAAAAATACAGTTATCTAAGCATCCAGATGAAACTGCCATCTTATTCCTACTGTATGCAATACTTTGCAGTATTTTTCAACCTATTTTAGACCTTGGGTAGGTTAAGGTTGCTACTTGTCCAAAGGGTAAGAAAATTTTACAAAAGTCCAGATTTACACAGAATAAACTTGTAAAAATATTAACTTCCACCTGTCTGAGCCATATATGTAATAACCATTTTTTTTGGTTTCTGGATGAGTATTCTGCTTTTGAACAGTTACTTCAATTTTTGTTTAGCTTGGCATTCAACACTTTCACGACTCCATTTATTGTTTTTTAAAATGTATACTCCCATTAACTAAAAAATCAAATTGAAGGACTGCATTCCTTCAGTATGAATGACTCTCACTTATGTAAATACAGAAGATTCTTTCGTATGCATATGCATTATATAATGACAGGAGTCCACCATTTGCGGGAAAGTGGACAAAATTCATAGAAATCGAAGTATAATACAAAAACCATGAGAAATTACTGTAAGTAGGCAAAAAATCTGCCCAAAATGTGAAAAACTTCAAATATGCATATACTGCAAAATTTCTCAACATTTTCAAAAAACTCAAGTACCACGTCATTTAACTCGACTCTGATCTAAGACTCCATAAATCAACAGAAAGTGTAAACAGTACAGGCAATCTTGAAGTTCCACTATAAATTATAATGACTGATGACACATATTATTCCTTTTACAATTCCCTATCCTAACTTTGTAAAACAGAATTGACTTCCGCAAAATGGGAATCTATGCAAACTTAGAAAACGGACTGCATTACATAAAAGTAAATTCATGTCTTTAGCATTACACAGATGTATTTCACAATTATAAATGCCCTTCTCATCTAACAACAGTAGAGTTGCACCTAAATTGATTTGATATGAAGTAAAGATGAATATGCAGTCACATCTAACATGTTTCTTGACTGTTTAGTTGAATTATATCAAATGATTAGACAAAACTAACCTTCACAACTGAAAAAACTTCATTGAACACAAAGTCCTACTAGAAAATTTGAAATCACATACTTCTAATTTTACATGTCAGGTGTACTGTATTACACATGTCATAAAATGTGTCATGTGTCACTTACGGATAATCTGATTGCCACAAATTATTTGCATTTGAAAAATCTTGCATGAATTATAAAACGAAAACCAAAGTGTAACGTAAGGACACCGATAGATTACTATACAATTTGAATCGTTATTATTACTACAGCAATTTAAAATAGGGAATTCAAGTGAACATTAGAGCATCCTAAAGCAAGAGTAAGCTGGTTTATATCATTTATAACAGCAAATACCTGCTGCGTAATGTAAAGAGATACTAAGATTTAAAATCATTGCACTTGAATTGACCATGTACTGAGTTGGACCTTCTTTGTTCCTTTTCATCAAGTTTAGCTCAACAAAATTACAGTCCTTGCTAAAATTGGTTGGCACGAAATTTGGTTTAAAGAGTATACCTTAAAGTGTACCTAAAGTCTGAAATTTATATATGTTACAAAGCTTGAAAGATGCATCCAAGTGGTCTAAATCCTATCTTTACAGGACATTCCTGGACTGAGATACAAAATGTTGATGCTAATTCACTCAGTTTAAAGTGGTTGATTGCACTATGATTTGTGATGTCATTTTTGTACTTCTCAAATTACAGTCTTTGTTTTTCTTTGTTTTTTCAAAAGCCACTGCACCTTTTGCCAAAATGTGATCACTGTCTTACTGTCACAGGGTAACTTGGCTTCATAAGCCCTCTCTGTACTTCATGCTATGCAAGGGAACAGAAAATGTTTCAAGGTCATATAAACGTCTAAATTTAAAAAGAAAAACAATGCAGGTAATGTCAATTGTACAAGGACATCACAAATTATTGCACAATGGACTATTTCAAATTAAGTGAATAAATTTGAACATTTTATATTCCAGCAACAGAGTAAGCTACGAAAATGGGAACTGGATTAATAAGATTCATTTTCCATCCTCTAAAATATTTATACTTGTAATTCTATACTTACGGTCCACTTTAAGTCAAGAGTTAAAAGAATATATCTTTCAAAGGTGGAAAATTAATCTCATTCTTCCAGCTCCTATGTTCATATAGTTCCCATTGCTAAGACATAAAATGTTGAACTTTACTTACTTAATTTGAAATAGTCGATGGTGCAATAAACTGAGATGTTCCTCCCTGTATAACTCAGATTACCTGTCGTTATTTCCTTTTGAAATTAACAGGCTCAATGACCTTGAGAAAAGTACTGTTTCCTCACAAAGAATGTTGCCAGCTATAGAAGGCTTGCACAGTCCAGTCACTCAATAACAATAAGACAGTAATCACACTTTGACAAGAGGTGCTGCGGCAAAAACAAAACCTATAACAAGAGGTAAAATTTTCCAAACAGAAAAACTGTCTGGTCTCTTACCTGATGCTGCTTGCTTGATTAAACATTATCTAGGCTCCTAGAACATTGCATAGATAAAATTGTACATATCAGAGGCAGCATAAGGAAACTTACACCTTCTCAATGTTAGAAAAAATGCATTTTCTTGTCCCTTCAGCAATAAAAACCAAGGCTGGCTACATACTCTCACTTCACCTAAAAGCACTGGTTTTTGTTTTAAAAGGGAACTGTGAGAAAAGTATCTTCTTTCATACAGTATATGGTATAAACTGATTACCTCTTGTTGATAAACATGATTCTTCTCGTTTTCGAGGGCTGCAGCCTTTTTTGCCATCTTAGCTCTCTGCCTCAAGATATATGGTGGACTCACTTCTGTTTTCCGATATATTGTGTCCTTAATATACCTCCCATTTGAGAAGTAAAATGGAGCTTGCACTCTAAAGATTTTAATGCCAGGTAGTTGAACAGCCTGTTTGGTATAAAAATTTGTTTCAAAGAGTTGATTACATCCACACAGAAGCAGCAGTAAAACTATACATCACATGTTATGACAGCTTATGCTACACATACAAAAGAGCTGTTGATTACATTGAGCTGGTACCAAGTAACATTAACATGATTTTAGTCCCCAAAATGTGGGGCCAAGTTTGCTTCAAAAATACAGAATGGCGCCACCTCTAATTTTGTAAACCAGAAAGCCAAAGGGCTTAGAGATTCCTTGCCATATGATATATTGAAATAATTATGAATCACCCACATGACAGGCATGAGATCCCTCACAAATATCCTACTTGAGATATCACATTAATAAGGTAACAATCTTTTGACCTCTGGTGAACCCAAATGACCTTCACCAAAAACAATAGGGATCATATACTCATTAGGGGCGATCCACATGCTAAGTATGAGATCCTTCACATTTACCCTTCTTGAGATACAGTGTTTTCAAGGTTCTGACCATTTGACCTTTGGTGACCCACATGACCTCTGACCTCCAACAAAACAGTAGGGATCATATACTCATTATGGGCAATCCACATGCAAAGTATGAGATCCCTCATACTTACCTTTCTTGAGATAGAGTGTTTACAATGTTTTGACTGTTTGACCTCTGGTAACCCCAAATGACCTTTGACCTCCACCAAAAAAAGTAGGGATTATCTACTCAATATGGGCAAGCCACATGCTAAGTATGACATTCCTCACACATACCCTTCTTAAGACATAGTGTTTACAAGCTTTTGACTGTTTCACCCCTGGTGAACCCAAACGACCTTTGACCTCCACCAAAAACAACAGACATCAAATAATCAATATGGGCAATCAACATGGTAAGTACATCAAATACTCAATATGGGCAATCAACATGGTAAGTATGAGATCCCTCATACTTGTCCTTCTTGAGATATAGTGTTTACAAGGTTTTGACTGTCTGATCTCTGGTGACCCCAAATGACCTTTGACCTCCACCAAAAAAAAAAAAAATCATACACTCAATATGGGCTAGACACATGCTAACTTTAAGATCCCTCACACTTACCCTTCTTGAGATATAGTGTTTACAAGGTTTTGACTTTTTGACCTCTGGTGACCCCAAATGACCTTTGACCTCCACCAAAAACAATAGACATCATATACTCAATATGGGCAAGCCACATGCTAAGTATGACATCCCTCACACTCACCCTTCTTGAGAAATAGAGTTTACAAGGTTTTGATCATTTCAACTATGGTGACCCCAAATGACCTTTGACCTCCACCAACAACAAAAGGGATCATCTACTCAATATGGGCAATCCACATGGTAAGTATGAGATCCCTCACATTTACCCTTCTTGAGAAAGTGTTTACAAGGTTTAACCTTTTGACCTCTGGTGACCCCAAATGACCTTTGACCTCCACCAAAAACAACAGACATCACATACTCAATATGGGCAAGACACATGCTCACTTTAAGATCTGTCACACTTACCCTTCTTGAGATATAGTGTTTACAGAGTTTTGACTATTTGATCCCTGGTGACCCCAAATGACCTTTGACCTCCACCAAAAACAATAGGGATCATCTAATCAATATGTGCTATGCACTTGGTAAGTATGAGATCCTTCACATTTATGCTTCTGAACACACTGTGTTTACCATCAATTTCCAAGGTTTTTACTATTTGACCTCTGGTGACCCCAAATGACCTTTGACCTCCACCAAAATCAATAGGGATCATCTACTTAATATGGGCAATCCCCATGCTAAGTATAAAATTCCTCACACTTACCATTCTTGAGATATCATGTTTAGGTTTTGTCGTTTGACCTCTAATGACCCAAAATGATCTTTGACCTCCACCAAGAACAATAGGGCTCATCTACTCAATATGGCCAATCTACATGCCAAGTATGAGATCCCTCCGAGTTACTCTTCTTGAGATATTGTGTTTACAAGCAAAGCATCACAGACACATACACACGCATACACACATACGCCCATTCAATGCCTTATGGGGTACCCGCTAAGGACATGTTTGTGAGTGCAAGTAGGTTTTACATACAAACTGAGGACCTCATTGTTAGATCCTTTGTTTGCTTCCTTAACCCTAACCTTAACAATAAACTGTCTATTGTTGAAACTTTCGAGGACTTGAATTTCATTCAGAGGATCTGAAAACCCATTGTTTAGGTCCTCAGTCTGACTGCCAAACAAACTCACCCTTACACACACACACACACACACACACATATACGCACATTCAGTGCCTTACGGGGTACCAGGAAAGGACCCATTAGGGAATACAAGGGAATTGCAAAGCAGCGAAGCTGCCCGCGAAGGAGGCGAGATTTGCATGTGCAGCTGCGCGTGACTTCTCATTGCAGTGGCCGAATTTTCGGGTAGCTACTCCAGTTTGAGCCGTGCGTGAGCTAAGGAAAGACGTGTGAGAGTGGAGATTGAGTCAACTACCTCGGTACCCGCTAAGGACATGTTTGTGAGTGCACAATTATTCCAACCAAGGAGTTCCTCGATTGGCGGTACTATACCTCATTTTGATAGTGTGCAACCTACCAAATTACCTCGTTTTCCACCATTTGCCAATGCACATGGCATCACCATCACATAGATTCCTTGAGCCTTCAACAAGGAATCAAAAAGTGCTGGTTATGTCCCCAACTTAATATCATATCCAAGCATTTAAATTTATTGCTAGAATTTTTCTTGAATTGTGCGCATAAAATTTCCTTGGTCTGTGCACACTGACACAAGATAATCATCTACTTCCCATCTTTTATGTGAATAACATGACTTGGGAAATTTTTATAACTTTTATACAAGCATACAGTAACTAGAAAATCAAGCTGAGTTATGACAGTTACCTCATATTAACAACACTACCCCTTTAACTTAATGACTCCCTCTTTAAATTTATGACATTACCTCTGAGAAATACTTCACATCTCTGTAGATGTCTGTTTCTGGAATGCGACCCAAAATTTGGCAAGGAGGGCGCTGAGTACGAACCACAACAGTAAACACTCCGAAAGCAATGCCAGCAAAAAGACCTATATCCAACCCAAATGTTATCACCATCAGAAAGGTTGCAATCCAAATTATCTAGATGAGCAAAAAAAATGAAACACGACAATTGCTAAATTGTAATTTTTAATGCAACCAGAGATATACAAAGAGACTGTACACTCTATTAAAGTAAAACAAGGATGCAATCTGGTACGAAATTAAAAAACAACAAGCCAACCTATGGTGCTGCTAATCTCATCTCCCTTAACTGCTGGACATAGGGATGGAATTTTCTAAATACTGACAAGCAAATAAAGGCTAAAATCAATGACAGTTTATCCAACCTTTTACTTTTGGCCTCTAGTCTATGTCATTAATTCAGCATGCAGGTTTTATGTCCGTCTACCTACCCATTAAGCTTGAATGTCATCAGACTTCAGATTCTGGAGTTGAATGACACAAGTTTTCCAAATAATTAAGGCCAATTCAACAAATACCATAATTTGACCTTTTACTTTGACCCTAAGCTACCAAAAAAAGCACTATTGTAAATTGGTCACAATATCTAAATAAGATGAGATTCAATGACTTATTCCATCATACTAATGAGCAAATAGAGGCAAAAAACCACTTTCAAATTAAATTTAACCTCTTGCCTCTAACCAATGACTTATGACATCATCATAAGTGATGTAACTTTACATGGTTAGGTATCTAATAATCAATAATCAACTGTTTTTATTATGAGAAACAATCTTTGGATAATAAAAAATATTTTCACAAAGACTTCTTAATTTCACAAAGAGAAATTTAGCCGAAAATATCCAATATATTCCATGTATGATCCAGCAACAGGTGTAGCTTTACCTAACATTAGCAATGTATATTAGATAAAACAATGACAAATGTACTTCCACGCAGTGTACATACAGTACCGTATGTATGGCTACCCGGGTACCTGACCGAACATACAGGTACCCAAACCTAAAATGAACAAAACGGGTACCCATATTATATTGTTTAAAAAATGTGAAACTGTTCCGTATAGGGAACACTACTATGAAGAGGATAACAAAGACGGTGATGCATTTTGTTTAGGTTTGTTATAGCAGAGCATACTGGGAGTCAGTGAAAATCACGCACAGAGTATTATGCTTTAAATACAGTCACCAGCTTTCAGAGTAGGCCTTAAAATTCGGGTACCCATTACCCGACCGGGTAATGAAAATGGGTACCGGGTTCCGATTTTTTGCTACCCAACTCAGCCCTGCCTTATCTCCCCTTACACTTTCTTGAAGAGCATTAAACTTAAAAAATTAGTGAGATCCTACTCCCTCCCTCCTAAAAGGCAATATAATGTGAACCCTGGTGCTTTCTATGGCACTTGTGTAAGAACACTCTCTGTAGGTGCAGTATTAATACTGCACAAAACATGGAGCCCAGGACAATACTTCAGTGCAAGAGATCACTCATTTATAGTTGTATTACTTTAGTCCCTTATGCTAGCATCACACCAAAGTTGTTCCATCCCGTTCAACCTTGTTCTAAAAAAAGTACCAGAACAAGCTGCAATCATGACAGAATGTAAAGTTTGGTGTAAAACACAATGCTAGTTGGAACTGGATCTGCAGCGCCGAATGGGATGAATGAGGTACAAACAGAACTGGTCGGAAGGCAAATGTACTGAAATTTATGTCCGACTGAGCCACTTCGTAACATGTTCCTAATAGATTCCTAGTACGTCTATCTCACTTTAGGTACGTTGTCAATCCATCTAATTGCAGAACAGGATGGACAGGATAAACTTTTGCGCAGGCTAAAAGTTCTAGAGTACCCTCTTTGTCTGAACCAGTCCATGAAGTTTGTTAACAGACTGCAAATAGTTGCCACTATGCCCACTTTGTTCTTACACAGCTGGACCCCATTGGACAACCTTTTTCACAAACGTACTGAGAACTAGCTTGGTGTGATGGGGGCATTACTGTTTCATAATGACTGCAATCCTTTGTTCATTGGTACTTAATGGGTACAAATCACTTTCAAAGGAGGACTGGCAATTCACTCATAGAAGATCATGGTTGCTTAAAGTCATAAAATCTCTTCATAACAGGGTTTTACTTTAACTTAAAGGCTACAGGCCATATTTGGTTCCTGGGCAACTCCCCACTCCTGAAATTGTTAAGGTCCCAAGCATTATTCCTACTAATGCCTATTTTTTGATATAAAGAAATTATGTGGCAAACTTTCTACAATATAACATTTATAATGTTACATTATACTCACCATATCTACCTTGGAGTACTTCCAAAGAATCTTGATATCTCTAACTTGTCTGAACATACCCCTCAAAGCAACAACAATAATAGCTGCCAGACAACTCTGTCACAACAAAAAGAGCAAGTAAATATCTTCAAAGGTTTCTTCAAGGAGTGGAGAAAGGTATCTCATTTGAGTCATAACTTGCCATACAAGTACACTGACACACACTGTTAAATATGAATTTGAATTTCATACTTAAGAAACATCTTGACACCCACCCTTTAAATGTAAAATTGATTGTGGCAGAATAAGAGAACTAAAAACAGAAGCAAAATGTCACACTTAAAGGGATACTCAATTTCTAACATTTCAAATAATATATCTCAAATGATTTTGATACATGAAATTCGTTAGTATAAGTCCCACTGCTAATAAGGCACACCAAAGCAAAATGTAATTTCCTTCAAAATTGTTGCCAAGAAAGACCAAAGTAAGAAAGTGAGCCTAATCAGCACATAAACAGTCAAAATATTTGAATGTGAGCCAATGCACCTACAGACTCAATGCAATGGAGTAGGGAAAACAAACCAGTGAGCCACAACTGGAAAAAAGGTCATGGCCAGCCCAACTTAAACCAATTGGTTAGAAACTGGGCCGTAAAACCTCATCTAACTATCTAACTACAGACTCAAGGTCAACTTAGAATGGTTTCCCAACTTTCCACCTACATAAACTTTACGAAGACTTCATAGTGTAGTATAAGGTAGAGTTTTTCAGAATGAGCGTTTGAAAAAATGAATCAGAGAAAGATGTGAGTCAAAATACCTGGGCATGTGTCCTATGTATGTATGATTGTGCCATTCAGTTTTGCACCTCAACTAACAAAGAGAGGGTAGTGATATGCATGTCAGTTTTTATAACTCCAATTCGAGGGGCGTCACAATAATTTATGACAAAAGCCTTATGTTCAGGAATAATTTCATTGAGGTTGACCAATTTGGAAATTTTATCAATGCTAATATTTCCTTTAGTGATTATTGCTTCAATCTCATTAATGTTTATGATGACAGGACGAGTTTCTACGATAACACGTTTTTATTGGCAACTAAATTTGATTGCGACTTCTCCATTTACTGTGGGGACTGGAATGTGATCCAAAATTTTGATTTAGATTGCCATGGTTACAGGACTTTAAATAATCCAAGGGCTCAGGAAAGAATTGACTTTTGCAAAATCAATCAGAGCCTAATTGATCCGTGGAGGATGTACAATCCTTATGTGAAACATTTCACTTGGAGACATTGTGACCCTTTTAAACAAGGACGTCTCAGTTTTTTCTTGATTTCAAATAGTCTACTGAATTTTGTTGATAAAGGCGACATTATCCAAGGGGAATGGAATGATCATTCAATGATTATGCTGGATATCAGTTTTTGTAAACTGACCAAAGGTAAAGGGTTTTGGAAATTTAATAATTCATTACTGCAGAATCATAATTATGTTAAGCTTGTAAATGATGTCATTGACGATTGTGTAAGACAATATGCATGGACCCATCTACTGAACTAAATGCTCAGAATCAGTTAACAATTGACGACAGCTTATTTCTAGAAACTTTGCTTTTGATGATACGATAAAGTTTTCTGTCAAACAAAAAAGATTAATAAGTCAAAACAGTCTGAGCTTGAATATGAAATCTCAGACCTTGAACAAAATTTAACTGATAGTTCTTTTAATGATCTTGTCCACAAAAAATATGAGCTTGAGATTTTAAGGAAAAATGAGATGCACAAAGCAATTGTTAGATGTAAAGCAAACTTGGTCTAATGGGGTGAAAAGCCCTCCTCCTTTTTCCTGAATCTCGAGAGACGTGCGGCCCATGATAAGTGTATTTCTTGCTTCAATAGTCGATGGTAAGGATAACCATATAAACGACCAGAAGGGTACTATGGATACCTGCTATAATTACTACACATCACTTTACTCACAATTTTATCGAGGTTTCAGTTACTAGTAAGAGTCTTTCAGACTGTTTAGATCATTCTTCAGTTCCAAAATTTGATAATACTCATACGCTTTTACTAGAAGATCAGATTACAATAACAGAACTATCTTTAGCGGTTAAGAAACTAAAAACTAATAAATCTCCAGGGTTGAATGGGTACACTGCCGAATTTGTTAAATATTTTGGCCTCATATTGGTGTATATTTACATAGAGTTTTTTTGGCTTTCTGGAATAAGAACAGTCTGTCGCACTCATTTAAACAGATTTTAGTTCTCCTGCCCAAAAAAGGGAAAACCATTCTACAACAAAATCATCCTACATTACTTTACAGGTTCTAGAAAAGTTTTCACCTGTTTCAGAACTGAGAGTTAATAACGATAAAACCAAAGCAATTTGGAATAGGGCTATACAATTTCTGAAGAAGTATGGTTTTCATCATCTTGTTTGGGATCCTGGTGGTATTTTTTCCTTTCTTGAGATATCCTTTTCCTCTTTCAGATATGGTTATTATAAATAAATTACCTCTGATCTGATTTTAGCCTAGCCCCACCTAGTCCCACAGGACTTTAAGGGCAGGTTGGATCCAGGGAGAAGAACAGTAGTACAGCTAGAGATGACAGGTGGTACATAATTGATAAAAGTATAAATTACCTTAATTTTTTAACTATATACAGGAAATTATTTCAGTATGGTCCAGGAGAAGTCTCACTGTCCTGGAAAGAGTTACAGTTGTTAAGAGTACTTCGATTCCAAAAATGAATCACCTTTTTCTAAATCTCCCAAATCCATGTGATGCTTTCCTTAAAAAGATTGTGAGTTTTGTTGTTTTCTTTTGTCTAGGGTGGGCATGACTGTATTAAAAGATCCCATTTGTGTCAGGGGTATGAGTATGGTGGATTTAAAATGACTAATGTTTGGAATTTATTCATTCCTTGAAGCTAACATGGCTTTGTAGATTTTATTTGTCTGATCCCAAGTCTGGGAGTAATGATAATGATATGTTTAAGTTCTTTCTGAGAGATTACGTCTAGTTTCTTTAGGCAGGAAGAGTTGAGTACTTACTGAAAAAGGAGCCACTCATATTGAATCCTTTCTACAAGGATATTCTAAAGGCTTTAGTAAGACTTAAGAGGAAATCGTATTTTAAAGAGTTTCTTAAACCAAGTTGTGATATGTTTTTGTGGTTTAATGATACAGTCCTTATTGATGGGAAGTCTTTCTTCATACACAATTGGTATAAAAATGGGATCTATTACATTAATGATCTTCTGAGTGATGATAATTTTTTACTGTCATTTGACACTTTTAAAGAGAAATTTCATATTTGAACTCATTTCATGGCCTATAATAGTGCTTGCAGTGCTGTTAAGAAGTGTTTTTAGGAGGTAGTTTCTCCAAGCAATATGGTCCTTTTAGGCCTATCCTTTTCAGTATTTTGTTAAAGCATAACAAAGGCTCCACAGATATCTATTACACCTTAAATTATGAAAATGCAAACCCAAACTCTTAACAGAAATGGGAACTGGAGTTGAACCATAATTTTGACTGTTGGAAAACCATTTACAAACTTCCTTTTTGTCTTAAGGTGGAAAGTAAATATAAATGGTACCAATATAAGATTAATACTAAAATACTGGGAACCAACAGTCTTTCACATAAAATGCCTGTTGAAGTTTCTGATTTATGTACATTTTGCAAGAAAGAACAAGAGACTATAATGCATCTTTTTTGTAAGTGCGAAAAAGTAGTCCCTCTCTGGCAATCTTTGCGGGACTTAATACTTTCAAATTCCCCTATGGTGCTCTTTCTTCATAATTTACTAATAATGTTCGGGACTTACAATGACCAGAGTGAAAGGGCTATCAACAAACTTATTATCTGGCTGAAATTCTTTATTTATAGGAATAAATTTAATATCTCAGGGTTAAACTTTTCTTTGTTCATGAGAGAAGTAACCTTTTGTATTAACATTGATTACTATATTGCAAAAAACACATGATAAACTGAATGATTTTATAATTTTGTGGGAAAATTTGATGGTCACTTTTCAATTGAGCCATCTTAAAACATCATAGAGCATTTGTTTTTCAGAGTCATCTTTTTGCATTTTGAGTAGCTAGTTTTTTATTTCAGGAGTAGACTTGATTTATTTTTTCTTCTTTCCTATTCTAATTTCTTTTTGTGTTACTTAAAAGTCCTGTTTCCAAAAAATTGAAGAAAAAACAAAAAAACAAAAAAAAAAAACAAAGAGAAAATTACCCAGGATGGGACAAGGACTAGCATCCTCCTCCACCCTTCCCAGTAAAATGATGAACTTACCTCTGGCAGTGTCTGAAATAATGGACCCAGCCACAGAAGAATAATAAGGATAAGAAGAGCAGAGACAAAGCTAGATATCTGGCAAAGATGATAGAACATAATTATGAATAAGTATAAATCCTTCAAGACAACATGACC
>WURT03016491.1:0-12053 GCA_009936505.3 Holothuria glaberrima | reverse complement strand
CATAATAAAATACAATCCCAGAAGAAGTAAAACATTCAACAATAGGTATAAAACAGGAATTGGAAATGACTGAACACCAGACCAGAACATATTCAGTATGATGTAACAGTTAGTATAGAGGTTTTAAATTGACATCACTTGTCACACATCTCTCTGGTTGATGGCATTTCCACTGTTAAATGTTCAATGGGTTTCAGTTGTATCTTGGGTATTGATGTACATGTGAGTATCATTAAAACACCCTCTAGATATGAGCTGTAAGAGCCATCATGGCAACTGGAAACATGAAGATATCATGTGATACATCTTTACAATCTAAAAGCTGCACAGAAGTCCTTGGTTTCATTAGAAGGTCTTTGTTTATCAAGTTAAAAGTGACTCACATACTATACACAAACATGTTTTAAACAGAGGAAATGTATATGCCAGCCTTGAGAGTGATTGTTTCCCAAATGTTGAAGAAGTGAGTAAGGTTTTATAATAACAACTTCACATAGGTGACTTCTATTCAACATTTAAACTCAAAATTATCTTTTTTAATTTAGAACATTTTAGAACAAAAATACACTTCACTCTTTGCTTGGGTTCAAGCCCCTTAGCTTACCTTTTTAGTTTCCTCCCTGGTAATTACAGTTTCACACTGGTGTCACATGACCACACTTTGTTACAATTATTTCTTGGATCACACTAGAATTTGGTCAGGCTTGTACTGTGGAGTCACATATATTACAAATTTGGCTAAACATGATGATTATGAAATCAGTTTTGTATAAAAAGTATTGAGGAGTTATGCTGCACAAGGTCTGTTTGATGTCCTTTTATTGCATTTTCATACCTGCTGTCCAGACAGCCTTGGTCAAAGTATTTACCTTCAAAAGAGAAAAGGCCACACAGGAGAGGACAAAGTAACAAATTATTCACCTGACTGGCAACAAATTTTCAAAACCCTAACAGATGCACATACAATGTGCAATAATCATACATACGGGAAAGTACTTGATATTTGCTATGCATTTAAACGATACATATCACATACACATTTTGAACTTAAAACTTAAAATTATCTTGTTTCTATTGAGGAAATGCATTTACTGTAGGCAAGTATCACCACCTTTTTAAGAAATTTCATACTGCTTTTATGTCACTCTCAGCGGAACTTCTTCAACTCAATTAAACACTTAATCTTTGAAATAATCACTGAATTGTATCCTTTTATTACCTGATGCCTTTCATGTCACGGTAGAGGCATTTGTTAATAAGGAAGTGAGCATCATCTGGAGTGGCAGCGACATATCTCAGGCAGGTGTTACCTCGATGAGGGTAAGTATCATTGCGTTCCAACAGAGCTACATTAGCACTGATGCGTTTGCTTCGACCATGTTGGTCAGCATCCTAAATGTTACCAAACACAAAAAATTCATTTATCATTGTTTTTCAGCAAAGGTGAAAACCTGACCCACTTTGATATGAAAATGTGATCTATAATACTACACTTTTCAGAAAATTCATACAATGAAAATATTTTTAGCAGGACTAGAAACTTAAAGCAACTAGACAATACCATGAGAGCAAGTTGATATCAATGAGTATGCTGTAGAAGGTCTTGAAATAAGTCAAGCTTTTGTCAGAAGTGGCTCTGCCTTCTTCAGGACTGATGAGAGCTACTTCTGACAAAAGCTTGACTTATTTCAAGACCTTCGATGGCATACCAATTGAGATCATCTTACTAGTATGGATTCCCATCGTGAAAGTCTTTCCACAATACCATGAGATTTAATGTTAAGAGTATTTCATCTTCAGACACAGACAATTAATGAACACAGACCCACATAATCTGGTGTAGAAATAAAAAAGACAATAGCTAAAATAATCGTTTCTAAAAATTTAAATAGCTGGTCACCTTATAAAGAGAGTTAAACAAGCTCTTAAAGACAGGGGTCATGTTAGCTCCGCTTGTCCAAGCTGATTGGATAATTTGAGTTAACCATTTCTTCCTGGCTTGTCCACGAATCCTTTCTTCATAAGACCTCTGGAAGACGAAAAGCGCAGAGATAGCTTACATCATCACAACATAAAAGAAACATTGGAACAATTTACTGCTGATGTAGTGAGATGTACTGACATTCATGTGTACCTACAACAGGATAGGGTCTTGTTCTTGCAAAGTTATCATTGACGAAAGATTCAACACTTTTCACACTTTTCTTACAAATTGTATTCAGCATACATATGGTGGTACAAAATGGTATACAAAATGGTGACATAATTTTCAGGTTATGTGTTAAGACACAATTTTACCATTTTCAGAAAACTGACAAAATTCACAGAAATAGGAGTATACCACAGAAAGCACAAAAAATTGAGGCGAAAATTCTACAGGGAAAATGGAAGATTCCACAAATACAGTAATATCAGCAATTTGTCATCATTTTATATGAGTATGATCATTTCATTTAAGTCAACTCAATTGTGATCCAAGACTCCTTTATTCCACCAAAAATATAAAGACTTGATGCAATTGTTAAGTTCTGTTGTAATTTATACAAATTTAGACCACATATTACTGCTATTACTGTATTGAATCCTAACTTAACACACAGAAGTCAGCTTTCACAAAACAAAAATTAATGCAAATTTCGAAAATGGATTATGCAATGTAATTTGGGATTTACAGAAAGTTCAATCTCTATCTTTAGCTGTGTGGCACATATTAGGTCTTACAGATGAAATTATTGCCATTGCAAATAGTTAAACAATGAAAGGAAAGGGTAACTCATTTAGTTCTTAGTTTTTAGTTTAGGAAAATTGTCCCAATCATCCTTACCATTCAGTATGAATCAGTAGTGACTTCACAAACAGGAAATTAGAACCTGTCAGCTTACAAGTCACACTGCACATTACAATATTTTGTTTCTTCCAGGGGTCAAAATAATTTTCCAACAGTGAGAGCTCTTTTCAGAATGAAATTGCCACGGCCATTTTTTATGAGGGCTATTTTAGAGACAATGAGGATTTTTTTGAGATTTGTGAAAATAGGAGTGTATCAAAGTTGTAACACCTAATAAATTGGAAAATTTATAGTTTTCTTCTACCAACTTAGTTGCATAGACAATGACAATTGAACAACGATTTTTTTTTTGTTTTTCAAGGTCTTCATTAACGAAAACACAATCACGTCACTGGTATTACATTACCAGCCTGCAAGGTGAACACTATTCTACTAACGTGTGTCATGTGTGAACTATAGTACCCTAAATCGTGCCATTTGTACATAGAACACTCTCACAAACAGCAGCTAAAAGTAACAAGTACCGTTACATTGGTAAGGTAGTATGTATTTGTCAAGAGCCGTAGTACAGTGGCCTATTTCAAAGTGCCATTTAAAAGTGCCACAGCATATTTTTAACTATAACTTATCTGTCATGATGGCAGTGCCGTACAACGCGTGCTGCCGTGGGGGTCAAGCTCTATACGGCCCTGCAATAGTAATTTTGCTATTTTGGTACCAATGTTACAAGTGGTGTGGAACATGAAATCATAATTTTCGATCGCGAGAAAGGTTGAAACAACTTTTTCAAATGAATAGGATCCATGGAATTTTAATGAATATATTTTGCTAAAAGAAACCATGAAAAAATTCTGCCAGATCACAGGGGCCATTCTGTAATTTTGTAGGACAAATCACCCACCACCCCCATGTATTTTGAGCACTGGTTTCTTCATAACTAAATATACCCAAATTCCACTTTCCCTGCCATCAGCTTCTCATGATCCTATGGCTTACCTCAATGCTAGTCATCAAGAATTCTATGATGGGATCAAAGTTATCTTCTCCTCCAGGTAGCAGAGCACAGACTTCATTGATGAAAATTTTGAAGTCTTGTTGGCTGATGCGGTTATCTACCAAATTATCAGCAACCTTTGCTTTTGCTGTAAAAATTTGGAGCATAGGAGAAGATTAAAACATGTAAGTAATTTTGCAGTGTCCTGTTTTTTTTTTTTCTGGCTTGTAACACACACAATGCAAAATAGAATATGAACATTTATAGATCTAATAAATGGAAGCCTCTTGAACTTAAAGATTTGACTTCTTTTCTTCAAATGGGAAAACAAACACATGGATTACGAACAATTAGGCTGGATAAGCCACTTCAATATGCTCTTCTAGTTATCCTCTTCTGCTTCCCCTAAATGTTTGAAGTGATCACTCTAGGAAAAATATCGATCACTCATTTGTGTCATTTTACATGGATAACATAAACATCAACTGTGAGATAAAACAAGAAAAAGGAGAGATCAGGAGGTACATTACAACATTTTAATATCACATCTCTTCTGATGCTCTAGACTCACACTTGGTGAAAAACGTTGGGGTCCGATGGCTCCTTTTTCCACAAAATTTATGTTTTGATCAACAACATTTCAAGATCTAGCTGTCACATTGTACCCATTATGCATATGCCTGCAGCTTTGCACAACAATACATCCCACACTATTTTTGTAGCTGTAACACTAAGCAGTCTACTATTCTCTGCCAACATGGTTTGATGGAACATTTTGATTGTTTCTTATTGCGAATATTACTGTTTTCAGTCAGATGCAAAAGGAGAAATTAACTTGAAAATCTTGTCTCCAAACTACAGAGAAAATGTACACCATGGAAACAAAAGTGCAAGCCAATGTAGAATCTGCTGTTTATAATAGTTTAGACAGGTTCCTGATTGCAATACATCAAAATTCGAGATTCTCTACCTTTGTTCACAACTTTGTTTTCCATATTCTCCTTAAATTTACTGATGACTGACATGAGTTCATCAAAGTCAAGGTAACCTGATCCATCATTGTCCCATTTTTCGAAAAGTTGCTCAAACAGAGTTTTCCTCTTAGCTGACATGGCCTCCTTACGTGCCTGTAGAAAAGGATAATGTTGGTGGAATGGAAACATCAATATAACTATGGAAACATATTTTTAATACAACATGGCATACTTCAGTGCATATCATTCTAACACACAAACAAAAGAAAATGAAAACTACAAAAACATTAAACATTAAACGTTAAACAGACTTAAATTTTACTTCATATAAAGAAGTATTTCTACTCACTTACCTTTTGTAATCTCAAGAATTTCTCCTCCTCTGTTTCAACATAGCCACCTTTTAAGTATTTTACCAATAAATCTATCACCTCCTGAGGTGGATTATCTCCTAGAAATGCCTCCACCAACTGAACAAATTGGGACTGATTCAAAAAGTTTTCATCAAATGCACTTGTTGCCACAGAGCCACTACGAGTCGTAACAGGAGTTTTCACTGGATGTTTGTCGAGCCCTGATGGAAAATAATGAAAGATACATGGAACAACTTTAAAGTAATATTCTCCTAAGAACAACTTTTACGATCTACTAAACAAATACAAAGTATATCATGCATATTCTGAGATTTTTAATGATTTTATCATATTTCAGAGGATTTGACATTTTCACTTAAGAGATTCTTCATATTGACAATATTTTACACACAATGTTTTGGTATCTACTGAATAGTCAAATTAATAAAGTCTGAACATTTGTTGTAAATGTTGAAAATCAAAAATATGGCAAATTAAAACCCTGGAGAGCAAAGTACAATGCTTGCTTACAATTTGAAAAAAGCGACTAGAAATATTTTCAATGGCTTGTTCCTACAACCTACAGTATCACTGCTGACCCCCTTCTCACAACCCTCAGCCTTAGAAAAATCCATAACTGTCCTTCCTTAAATTGAAACATAACACAAAAGATGCACAGGACCCGTAGATGACCTTCCAGCCACTAACAGGGCATAAAATGGTGAGGTCATAACTTTCAGCAGACTCTTAGAAGGGTCATAGGTCAAAAGCAATTTAAGGTTTTCTACAACATTGATGAACTTTGAATTTTCTGCAAGCTTAATGTCAGTTAGGTTTTGTATTGCAACCTGATAAAGGATTTTAATCAGCACCTACCATTGGAAGATTTCTCTTTATGTTGGATGGCATCCTCTTTAAAGGAGACACTAGTGTGTCTTCCTCCTGCATTTGCTGTCTGAGGACCACTACCTCCTCCATCTCTTGCTTCACCTCCAGCTTCTCCATCAGTGGTAGCTGGTGTCATCTCTGCATCTTTTGACTCAGTAGTAACTCCCTTCTGGGTATCACCTTTGACCTCACTTTCCTGAACCTCATCTTTTAATTTTCCTTCATCAGCAGCTGATGGCTCATCTGCTTTGCTTTCTTTTGAACCAACCTTTAGGTGATATAAAACAAACAGAACTTTGAATCAAGAAGAAAATTAAATTTTATAGCATTCTGTACAACATTCAAGACAAGAGATAAGTGGCATTTGCAAGGAAAATAACAAGCTTCAGAAAATACAGACATCTTTTGCCATCATTTAAATGTTGCAATCACATCCACTGCATCAGTATGTAAGTAAAATTTATCACAATTATCGAATCTGTTAAACCATCACTCTGTGTTTAATTAATTATAATTTACAACCTGCACCCAGAAAAAGTGCATAAAAGCTAACAACCCATCTTACTTCTTCCTCTCCAGCAACTTCTTCCTTCTTGCCATCTTGCCCTTCATCAACAGGAGCTGCTCCTTCCTTTGTTACTTCTTCTGTTGCTTGCTCACCTCCTCCTTCAACAGCAGCAGTAACTTCTTCCTCCTGAGCCTTACCTTCATCAGCTACCAGTTCAGATGGAGCAGGTTCATTGGTAGCAGCATTCTCTGCTCCAACTTCCTCTGTTGCTACAGCCTGGATCTCTCCTGCCTCAGCTACTGTCTCTCCAGATGAAGGACCCCCTTTATCACTTGATGCAGCTTCTTCTTCACCAACAGATGGAACTTCCCCCTTCTCATCAGATACTACCTCAGTGTCTTCAGGAGCAGCAGAGTCTGCTTCTACACCTCCAGCTCCATCCATTGACTTTTTCTCACCATCTTCTTTCTCATCACCTCCTTCTTGAGCAGCAGCCTCTTGCCTTACTTCCTCACTCTTTCCTTCTTCACCTTGAGTACTTTTTGCTCCTTCAGTAGGAGGCTCTTCAGGTTCCTCTCCCTCTTTACTAGCCAGAGGTTCTTTCCCTTCATCTTGGGCAACTACTGAATCTGAAGTTTCTCCATCTTTTCCTTCTGATTTAACCCTCTCTTCATCTGCTGCTATTTTACCACTTACAGCATCTTCAACCTGGTCACCTAGCTCCAAAGAGGGTGACATACGACTGCCTTCAGATGATAGCATACTTTCTGTGTCTTCTGTTTCATCAAGCTCTACAACTGGCCCTGTTATTTTTGTTTAAACAGAAAATGCAAATATTTAGATCAATACTTTCTACTCAACAAGCATTAGTTCCTTCAAAAGATGAATGCAGTAGAAAAATTAGAAGTAACAACAAATTTAAATAATGTAATAATTTCACAAACTGAAAATAAGCTGACGGGTCCTTCATTTACAGTTTTAATGTATTCATGACCACCTTTTAAAGCTACATAATTTATCAAATTACAAACTAGACCATGGTAAATGGACACAACTTCATGATGTAATTTACACGCAAAATTTGTCAAAAATAATAAAAGCAACTGATCCTTACATTTTCTTGGATTTCTTAAGTGTCTCTTTATCAGCCATGCTGCTTCATCCCAAAAGTTCTCAAACAGGGAAAGGACTCGGTGTCTATCAAGTAGTCCAACACCTGCATGGTCACAGCTTTCAAACACCTCTAAAAGCAGCTCACGTCTTGCCTCTAAAATGGCTGCATGTCTGTAGGAAGCTGCACAGTTTGACAAGTGTGTAATCAACTCATTGAACATGTCACTTGAAATGTCGGCGAAGAACTTTCTCAAAAACTGTTAAAAAATAAGAAAATACAACTTGATTCAGTGTAATCAGACTTAAAAAAGATTTTGTTAAATACTCTTGAGTTGTTACACCTTGTCTCATTGGTCTTTACTTGCCCTGTGCTGATGAGAAAGACTTTGTACTGAAACTTGCACTAATGTATCCTTCATGACTTTTGCAAGAAAACTATTGGTGCTAATGTACACACACACATATGTATAAACTACTCACAATGGTAGAATGGTGCTACTGGCACTCATATATGGGGGAAGGTGGGATGGGGGAGCCTGGGAGGGGGATATGGGAAATACACTTGCACTTACATAACAAGTGAAAGATTGGTACATATGCCATGTTTTAGGTAGTACACCTAATAAAAAGTTGTACTATCAGAAGTCAAACTTAAACAAGTGGAGGAGTGATTTGCACACTTCCAAACCCCATAAATACATACTGAGCAAGCACAGTCAATATGAAGTTGTACATGAAGAATATATTTCATGCAACTTGCAACTTTTATAATTATGGAACTAAAAAGATACTCAACTGGACTAATTAAACTTTACTACAACGGGTAGAAGCAGACACTTCTATCACTTCACTTGGGATGTGGCATCAATCTTAATAAGGAAACTGTCATTCTGATACATCCTAAAAAAAGAAACCATCGGTACATATGACTTCCCTATAACAACTCCATGACTTCTATGGTTATATATTTAATACTTACATTAACAAACTCTTCTTGGTTCACTTTCCCCTCAGACTTCTCCATGGCTTCCAGTTCAGCAGTAACACTGGGTTCTGTAAAAGAATAAAGCAAAATGACAAAAAGCCTAAAGATACCCCACAGTTCAGTTTCCCTAATAATTGTCAAATAAATGAAAACATCATTTATAGAGCAACACAAGAACATGCCTGGTCTTTATGTAAGCAGCAACACTAAAAACTAGAAAATACAAGTTTTCTATAAATTACTGTAATAATTTGGAGGTTTAGGGTTCAAAATGGCACATAAGTTCTGTTCACATCTAAAGAGTCTGTGAAAAGATTTTGAAGTTATTATTAGCACTCCCAAATATTTATTCGCAGGAAGCAAATTACAAACTTTCACATTTTTTTGAGTTCATGTATAACAAAGCTGAATTTTCCTTGAATAGTCAAGATTTCCCTCCAAACGCCAACTTCTCACCTCCTTCATTTCTTCCACCAACATCTTTGCTTGAGTACCTACCTTAAACATTTTACCTTTATTTTGGCCCATCAAAAGTTCCTACAAATACTCCTTTCACACATAAAAGAATCAAAGATATTTTTGTACCTTGTTGAAACTCATCTGGCAATTTCTCAACAACTTCATTAAAAGATCTGAGAGCAGTTTGAAGAAACTGCATCTCAACAACCTCTTGTCCATTCAAGAGCCATTCATCATATTGGGCACGAACACGGGCAGATCTCTTGCCACGCTCTTCATCTTTTATGGCTAGTTGCTTTTCATGTTCCTCTCTCCTCTTTCTAGCTTCAGATTTTATTTTGGCAAGCCTGGTCAAGAAAAGTCACGAAAAGAGATCTTTATCCCACTTGACAGTGCATGCATTTAGTGCCACAAGTGTTACAAGTACACAAACATTAAAAGTTTGGAAAAGCCAACAGTGAAATAAGTAATTACCACTGTGTTGTTGGACAGTATTAATGATACTTGGTATCACACGGAGAAATGGGAAACACATTTTTTGAAATGCCATGTAGTTTTAAAATGGATCTAGCATAAAAATGCAAAGCATCTTGATTATAACCAGCAAAAGTTGCACAAAACTGAAGTACCCACACAAAGCAAGGCAAAAATTGCTACATAAAAACAAACAATTTTTATTCAGAATCATTTTTGTACATCAAGTTTTACTACACAGAAAAATTGTGCTTTTTGTTTGTGGCACTTATGGGCAAGGCTACTTCAAGTACAATAAATAGACCATTTCCCAAATAGCAAAATTACAATGCATTGTGGGATAAAATTTTGGTGTGCCTCGCTTTCGGCAACCGTAAATTATCATTGACAAAACGATGCACAGCAAACTCTGTCCCATAATCCTTTTTAATTGTTATTTGGCAAAGAGGGTCAACAGTGTTGTTTACAGGGACTATAGCATCACACCACCATGTTCAGGACTATGATCACATCTCTAAATACAATTGATCACTGTGCTTTGATTGACATTAAATCAAAGAGTACCTTCACTCTGGTTGGTCAATAATGACTTGTGCAGTCAGTAGTATTTCCAATGACTCAGAATCTCACACACAATATAATTGTATGGATGTGGCCTAAAAGCAATTTAAACCCAGTCCAAGCTACTGTACCTTTGTTTAAGAGCTACAGTATGCTGCTAACCAGGTGTGCTTTGTTAGATTTGGTGGGGGGGGCTAAAAGTTAATTGAGTATACTAAGTAGTGAGAAGATTGAACTGGCTTCAGGCAAGACAGTAAAGCCTATAAAAGCCCATTGACCACTATCACTTAAGTTCACTAAAGCCTTTCTTTTTTGCAATACATAATACACATGTACTAAAACTTGAGGCGAAAGTCTTTCATTAAAAGTATTTTTTATTTCACACAGTATTGCAATGTCTGACTTGATCTCACCTATTATCCTCAAAGGAAAAGACGTGTGTCTTTAGTTCTTCTGTTACTTCTCTCAAACCACGAATGTATGGTGAAGCTTCAGGGAAGTTACTGTATCGAGGATTGTTCCTCAACAGATACTGTGCAAGGTAATTCAGTGGATTAAAATCTGGACTGCTTTCATTTTTGTAGGTCAATCCTCTCCTCTCTGCCTCTGTTAGTAATTTTTCAATCCCAAGAATAAGGGTAGGTAATAGTCTCTCTAACAGATATGCCCTAGCATCAACAGTCACTTCATTTGTATTTAACCACTCACGAGCTAATGTATCGACAGGAATCTTCCTAGCTAGCTTTTCTTTTTCTTCTTTCAGGCTCTCGATTTTCCTTTTCTTTGATTCTTTTCTCTCCTTAAATCTCTCGAGAACTCTTTGCTCATGAAAACGCTTCCATCTTCTTACAGCTGACTTTACAAGTGGGGCAAGATATTCTGAAAGTTCCTTTTTCTCTTGCAGTGATCTCACTGATGGAGGTCTCTCTTTACTTGTTCCTGTGTATGGAGTTGCCGTTGTCTGTGCACTGACTCGGCTTGCATACCCCCCAGATCCTTTCCTCACATGGGACCCTGGGCGAGACGAATAATTGTTCCTAGAGGAAGGTCTTGAACTCCTTGATGGTGGACGGGGCTCAAAACCGCCTATCGGTGTTGCCGTTTGCACTTCAGCCATGGTCCAGTTGATTTGTTGGGAGTATAGTTTCACAAGCTACACTAAAAGTAAAAGGAAAGAAAAAGGTAGAATTTGAAAATGAACACGAACTACACATGTAGGCTATAGCTTGCATGAATTATAAAACATAAAGATTCTTTTAAGTTCAAGTTTAATGTTTGAGGGTCAGGAAGCCACTTGGCTAATTGAGGTACACCAGACTGACTATGGATAAACACCAGGGATATTTGCCTTCTCTTTTCAACTAGATCGCAGAGGGTAAAAAGTCAGGTATGTACTAATTGCTGCCAATCTTGCTCACAGGACCACAATTTAGACTCCTCACCCTACAGACTAAGTTTACCCTCAATCTTTAGCCACTTTATCAAAGTATGGGAGGGATGAAGGATCCTTGCTCTGCACTATTGCTTGATAGCTGAAACAAGCAAAGCAGATGCCTATCTGGAAAGGAAAACCAGATACCCAATTTTAATTTGCCAGTTTAAATCTCCTTAGCATGACTACAAACAGCCATGACAAAAAAGTAAATTTTAGACCCCACAAACTTAAGTTTTTCCCATTGGGATTTCATCTGGAGACCTCTGGAATGCAACGTATTACACTCAACCAAAAGGCCAACTCCACCCACTTCTTAAGGAATACCACTCAACATTCTGGGACAAAACAAAGAAGATTTTTCTGTGAATCAGCAGGCTAGTATGTAGATCTTTTCATGACAGAAGATGCAGTTGGCCTGTGGTAAAACAGTTTAGTTACAGGTACAGTATGAAGTAAATGTTTTGGACACATAAACATTAACATTAACCTGACACATCTCACAGTGTTGTTAGCACAATATC
>WURT03016480.1:0-16073 GCA_009936505.3 Holothuria glaberrima | reverse complement strand
TTCCCAAAAAGATTCACTAGTCGAAATGGCCCATGCATCATTTGCGAGTTACTTGCCCCGCGACGAGACAAAGTGAAAAAAGGGGAAAGGGGTAGTTGTCTTCCCTCTTTTTTTTTTTTTTCTAATGTTCTGATAGCATCTACAACGAACGTATTTTGGAAATAGCTGTATAATTAACAGTAACTACCAATGCTTATTTGCATATTCTGTGCCCGTAATGTGTCAAAACTGTCTCACACGTACGCAGGAAGGACAACTAGCTCCCAGCGCGAGCAGGACACGGTATAAACAACGAACATATTCTTCAGCGAAAACTGCTTTGTAACAGTAGGTTAGATGCAAATACTCTAACAAGTTGGCTTTAGCAATTACTACAGTTAATGCTAATATTTGTCAAAGTAACTCGTGCACATTAATCTGCAGAACGACCTCCACAGCCAAAATCGAAAAAGAGGTGATAATTTTGGAGCTGATGAAACGTGCAAAACAGAGGAGTGGTTGAGGGGGGAAGGGGTAATTTAAGGGATTATCCATTTTTTGTCATTTTCATACGCATGCACATGTACATGAGGGAAGGGTTCAGTCAAAATGTAGTATATGGTGATTCTTTGCTAGAAAATAGTCATTTTCACACTTTTTAACATACGGTATGAGAGGGGAGAAGGGTTCCAAACATAAAAATAAGAGTAAGTTTTGTATTCTCGTAACAAGGTTAAGGCATCTGCCATGAAAAGTGTGACAAATTACAAAGTTTAGCTTTACAAACTTTGTGTAGCTAACGTGATAACGAAAACTATAGAACGAGGCTGCTTTGAAAACAAGGATAAAACGGCGAAGGAGGAAGCCACATTAACAAGTGGGTTTTATACAAATCGACAATTTAAGAAGAAGCTGACGAAGCAGTTTAAAGGCATAAAATTTCTTTTTGCGAAAGTAACAGCCACAAGAGAAAGGTCCAAAGCAATGAAGGTTGAAAGATCAAACACGAACTACCAGGAATCTTTCTATCAAGTTAGGACAGAAGACTTAACTCATACAAATCTTGAATAAATATGCTAATTACTTAAATTTGTGAGGTAATTGGGTTTTTTTATGTCATAAATACATGAGGTACATTTTATATCTGAACAGACTCTCTGACCACTAGTTATATTGTCACGTGATTCCAAGTGTTACAAGTACTACTCGGCAAACAGTGAGTTTTGCACCACTACGTCGCATGTCTCTAAACGTGCGTTTACACCACAACCGAAATCTGCGGCGGTTTGCGGGCGGGGCGCGGAAATTTTTTTCTCAGGACAACTAGGGGCAATTTCATTTTAATGAAAATTTAGAAAATCGCCCTTATTCCTCCTGTGATAACAAATTTCGCGTCCGCCCGCAAATCACAGCAGGCTTCGAGCAGGCTTCGGTTTTGGTATGAACGCACCTTAAGTCATACATTTTGATCGACATGCGTTCACTGTGTCAACTTTATTTAGGGCCCCGATGTGCACGCATGTTGTTGACACATCCAGTCTGCGCATGAGCTGAGACCAGCGGCATGGCGATCGGAACCGACTATAATTCGGATCTTTGCCTTCTAGCGGCTAAGCAAGTCAAACCGATCCATCCTATACTGCCCCTAAACTGCAGTTACACTTAATACAAATGCTGGGTAATGAACCCGTTACCAGGGAGATGTTACGACTCCCTGGTACGACGTAGTAACTCGATGAAGTTTGGACAGGCTTTACCCTGAATGGGTACTTTTCTAACCAACTTGAGTAGTTTTTTACCTAGCATATTTGCTTTTAAGTGTAAAACACGCCTAGAAATTGAGGTATCTATGGTTACAAATCCCAAAGGAAAAAAATGCAAAAAATGTTAACATAAGCTTCTTGTTCGCATGACCGTGCGGTGCCGTCTGTCTACATGAAGCTATGCTACGATTAATATAGCTGCCCAGTGGAGTGTAGAAATGGTGTTACAAGCATTGTAGGATTCTCTGGTCTGTGTAACATGCAAAACGCATTTCAACAGTATCTATCAGCTGCTTGATGGTGACGGTTCAAGTTATGTGACATTAATTTGGGTGGGTGGGGATTTAAACAAGGGGTAATGGTCAACTATTTTTTTATTACTAATTGATGTTTCTTTCTAGTTTTTTTTTTTTTATTTATATCTTTTTTTTTTATTTTTAGCGGGGATTGTATGGGGAAGATGTGGGGCAATATGTTTCTTGTCTTCTCTACACGAGATAATATTCTAATTAATAATTAATAATATTTTGAGAAGTTTCTGTCATAGGAAACTAATAGGTGATAATGCATGCATGTCCACAATTTATGAAATGGTCTTCTAAATGTCTCCAAATTATAGGAGAATAATCTGGATGGGACATTATGTAACGTAAACTTCAACCTACCGATGTTACCATGGAAACTAGGGATACTAAATGGTAAGTTGTAATTTGTTTTGCATAACATGTTCCACTTTCACATGAGTAATCCTGACACAGCTGGCACCATGAGGTAGATAATGGTCATAAAACCTTACAATATGGGATTATTGGTAAAATAAGTTGCACCTAGCACATACAAAAAGTTGTAATGACGTTTTACTAATCCATTGTAATCCTTAATTCAATATTAACCTTGATGATTCCACAAAATATTAGAGGGCTTTATCAGAATATTCCACAGAATAATAGAAAAGGGGATAATTATTTGATTGTCATTGGTATTACTGTAACACCAATGAGAGTCAATTCAAGGATGTCTAAAACCTGAGTAAATGATCATTAATCTAAACTGTGTAAAAAGTGGATAATAATCTACCAAAGAACGGAATTAATCCCGTTCTTTGAAAAAGATCAAAAGTATCAAACATCAGAGTGATATATTATCACAGTATGTTGCAAAAGTCAGCATTCCTGCTACTTTAATCAGTAAGTATGAGGTTTTCCTGGAAGACATGCCCTGTTATTTTCCATATGTAGTAAAGACTTTTAGTTGAGTTGCCAAGAAATCTACTAGCAGTTGACTGTAGCAAGAAAAAATTTAAAAGCTAGCATTTTTTTATAGAATCTAGCCGAAATTTAGCCATGTACATAGACCTGGTGGTTTGGATACCAACTAAATAGCGCATGCTTAGCATTCTCAAAGCATGATATTATTGACGGCCTTAACTATTGAACAGTTCTGGTAATCAGGGATGGTAAGATAGCTCGGAATGCTAGAAAACTTTTCTTTCATTTCTGTTGGTATTTTTTTCGAACAATGATGACAAAATCTTAGCATCATGTAGTACTTGACTATCTAATAGTAACTGCTGGTTCCTAGTTTAAGTAACAGAACATGAAAACACATTCACCACAGGGAGATGTCATTCACATGCAACATTAATGAACAGCTGACCAGTATAGGTGAAACCTTTGCAATTGTCTTGAAGTAGCTGGGTTTAGCTTACAAAACCTATGCATATTGATAACACAAGATACTACATCAACCACAGACACTGAAAGGCAATCCCTTCTTTTTAAGAAATCACACTGTAATGAATGTTTCTTAGACTCGGAGTTGTGACTGAAATACTTGACCTCAGTTTTTTTTCTAATTCTTCTGATTGAGCAAAAGCTAATCCCAATGAAAAAATGACACTGGTATCAGAAGTGGGGTACATCAAAACCATGTGCAGCACTGGTGTCAGAAGTGGGATTAGCCAGAAAGTAAATCTATCAAAAGGTATGCCACAGAGCTAAGGATTTCAATCCCTAGAAGCCAACAACATAAAATTCAATTACAATACATGAAAAGCAGATATAATGGCTTCAACGCAGTGGAGGAGGTAGCATCTATACATTTTACTTGTCTATGCATCCATAATATCTGTAAGTGTAAACCTTGCTGCAGATGAGTTTGTAAAAGATTAAAACCAATTAAACCGCTCTTAGTTTTAAGATGTTAGAGGTAAGTTAACTGATTATCACAACACCAAAGAATTGTTCTTGTTTTACATCTGCACTTGCAAGGAAAGTATTTTAATTATCTTTAAGGTAAAGAAGGGATTTCAAAGATCATACTGGAAAAATTATTACTCTAAACTTCCAGTAATTCTATATTTGGTTTTGAAGGACAAGTTTTAGTACTGAGGTAGTTGCTCAAGCCCATCTAACAAACTAATATCAACATCAAGCAAATTCTATGCAAGCAATGTACAAGCATTTTAAAATTTTGTTTAATACTGACCCTTTGTATACAAAACATTCAAGCTGATTGGTTGGCTTTTAGTAAATTCAATTTTCTTTTTGATTTGGAACTATTTAGACAACACTGGATGAACAATCTGTACAATCTGTGACATATTAGGAAACTAAAGCCATACACTAAACTTGACAAAATGTGACCACAGCTTTACACCCTGGATTTTGTTGAAAAATTGCCAAAAAGGAAGAAAATATTTGAACTTAAAGACTGCTACAAAAATATCCACACACAAAACGAAACAATGATATATAGGTTCCATTGGGAAATATTCCTCATTTGCTTAGTGGCAACAATAAATCCCCAGAGAAGGCCTGGAAAGGCTGGGGAAGGGGGTGGGGTGGTGGTCTAGTGGAGGGGAACAAACAACTAATTATTTTCTTGTAACATAACTTCCCCTGACACTTAAATAAAATGAGTTTGCTATAACAAAGAGAATTTCCATGACTGCACTATAGATCAGAACCACAGTAGTAATCATGTGACCAGCTGCCAACCAGCCAAGGTTCTTTCCATACTAACACCATATTTTCAATATATCCATTTTGGTATATACGGTGGTTAACCTTCTGAGCTGATTATATGTGGTGTATATATACTTCAGACAGACATGTCATAGTGTGTTTAGATCCCTTACTCCTTCACAGTATTGATGATAGCCACAGTGATGGTGGCATTCATCAGGTCTTATTGTAGTCAGATGTATCCGCAGTCATAAAGTATTGTTTAATCATATAGTATTCATGATATTCATACTGTTTGAATCCCTTATCACAAAGTAGTAATAATATTAATCATTCTGAAGTCCTTGTACTCACAGTCACACATTTACAGTTATCTTTTTGATCAGCTGGTCTATCAGGAAAGCCAAAAAGGGGAAAACAATAAGCAATCACCACCAACCAACATACCAACAAACACACCAAACAAAATCACACAAACAAACAGACACACCCATACCAAACAAGTCAACACACCAAGCAAGTAACCAACAATGTTCAAACACACAAGTAGTAAACCAAACAAACAAAAAACAAAGCAAAGACATTAAAACAGAGAAACACACAGACACACACACTCATGCCAAACAAAGCAAAACACCAACAAACAAACCAACAAGTAAACACTTAACAAACAAACACATTGAACAAACATACAGACACACTCACACCAAACAAAACAACACACGAAACAAACTAACCAACAAACAAACAAATACATTTAACAGACAGACACACTCACACCAAACAAGCAACACATCAAACAGACTTACCATCTAACAAACACATTAAACAAACAAACAAACATATTAAACAGGCACATGCAGACACAGTCATACCAAAGAAAACAACACACCAAACAAACTAACCAACAAACACAGACACACTAACACCAAACAAAACAGCACATCAAACAAACTAACTACCAAACAAACACATTAAACAAACAAACAAACATATTAAACAGACAAATACACAAACAGTCATACCAAACAAAACAACACGCTAAACAACATACCAACAAACAAATAAATACATTTAACAGACAAACACAGACACACTCACACCAAACAAACCAACAAACACATCAAACGAACGAACAAACAAACAAAACAATCACATAAACAGACAAACACAGAGGCACTCACACCATACAAAACAACATACCAAATAAACTAACCAACAAACAAACACACAACAATGAAACAAAGAAATTAGCACACCAACAAGGGAGCTAAACTACCTAGCTGTTTCCCTGAGTATGAGAGATAGTCCTTCCTTTATGGTCTTTCCAATTCCTTTACAAGAATGACCTATTTCTCCCATTCTTGTGTACTTCGATTCAAGCTCAGACAAAATCAAAGACTTAACAACACAAGCCAGCCAAATCTAATCAACTGCTTTGAATGATTGTACAACCCCATGTTGCAACATACCCATGTTGCAACACCCCTATCTTGCAAAACACCTACTTTGCAACACACCTACTGTTTCCAGACACCTATGTTTCAACACCCTTTCTGTCAACATATCTCACCCTTAACCCCTTGTTTTACTTTGTTGCTGGAACTTGAAACACAGATGCCTCATATAGAAGTGTTGGAGTATAGTTGTGATGGAATATAGATCAGTCACCACATTGAAGATATAAAAGTCCAGTAAATGAATGTTTTAACATAAAGTGATAAAAGCCATCTTTCTTTCCCTTTTTAAGGTGAGTGTGTGTGTGTGCGAGAGGGGAGTGGGAAGGGGGTTATGATCAGACCCTTTGAAAAGAAAAAAAAAACTCTTTGCTATTCATTATTATCCACCATTACAGCAACAGGCCTAGCTTAACAAACATAACAATCTACCTTAGTAACAACATTTCAATTACAGTATCAGCAAAGGGAATAAAATTTGAACTGAATTATGGGTAATATTGCTAGAAGTATATACTTTCCTATTCATTTACTTATACACATATCATGCTATAGCTTGTTACCAATCAAGGTCACCAAAAGAAATTTTGAACTCAAACCTTTGGGTATCCTATTAAAAAATCCATTCGGAAGTTGCGAAATTATTCTTTGCTGGGTAATATCCTCCCACATCACAAAGGAATTTTTTCAGCGAATTCAAGAGAGTAAACCAATAACCATGGTTTAAATTATCTTGAGCATATCTCGTTTTTGAGTTTTTGGAGAGTCGGCCAACCCCCCTTTAAATATGCCTTTATTAAGACAACCAGTGTTACAAGATGTAATTAGAAAAGTACCAAGAGGATACACAGTTATTACATACAAAAATAATGACAGTTCAAGTCCCTAGCTAGACAAGGTACAGAAGGGGATGAGATAGCATCCCGGGGAGGGGGATCCTTTAGGAGGGAAATATATCTAAAATGCATTATGTCAAGGGCAACTTTTTATTTTCTTGGGGGCAAACATTTTTCTAGAGAGCCCCACCCCCTATATCGACACCCCTTCCCAGCTACAGGCATGACAGATCCAAATTTCAGACACCTGTGATCTAAACAAAGTTTCCATAATATAAAAAGAACCAATTTATATCCAGCATATGTATAAGAAGTACACCATGTGGCTAAAACGTTACTTATATTCATCTTTCCTCCTTCAGAAAAAAATATTTCATTAAGATTGGTGGTATTAATTCTGGCAGCACTGTTTAGCTGCAAAAGTAATATTTAATGAAATAAAACAAAGCGGAAAAGATCATTAACTTCCGACAGGGGCACAAAAGTCACGTTAAAATAAAACAAATATCTAAATAGTGATCTCACATTTTGGAATTTTCATAAGCAGGAAAGGCCATTCCTGCCTTTTATTACAAGGAAGACTAGAAGGGACTGAATTTTCCAAAAAAATATCTACACCTTGCAATGCATGGTCTGGGGAGGGATAGATTTTCTTCAAGGAGTGCGAAGGAGAGGGAAAGGAATGCGACTGCATTCCCAGTACCATACGACTAACCCTGATGAACTTTGACACCAGCAAAATTTTGTCTTCAAACTACGGAAAAGAGGGGATGGATTGTCAACTAAATATCTTTAGGGGAGGACGGCACAGTTCTCATCTTTATTTAGCCTTACCTCCAACAAAGCTTAAAGGTAAATGGCAAAGAATAGGGGACTTTCCACCATAAATTTCAAAGTAATACTTCCTTTTACAATATTACTCATTGGTTAATACTGGTTCACACAGAGCCCGAATTTGCTTGCAAGTTAATTACACGTTCAAGTTGAAGAGTTTTTTCAAGTTCTGGATAAGACTCTGTCCATACATTCAAACATTTGTCTAGAACAAACAAACATATCTTCTGTCAGCCAATATTTAAAGCTGATATAGTATTCACTGAAGAATGTTACTTCTTCATCTTCTTAAATTTTTTAGCAAACTATGATGATATAAAAATAAGGAACTTTTTTCTTCCACTAGGATAAACTTTGTATTACCAACCGCTGTTCAAACCATTATACCTACAGTACTTCACCTAATAACAACAGGAATCCCTCATGTTAAGCTCTTTTGCAAAAAGCATTCACTTAGAAATGAGTTGATATACTGTTTTTGGTCAAAAATATAGAGATATGGTTAGTATACATATAATATTTCTCAAACCATCAAAAATAAATGTATTAATGCTAAATCCATAACTTCCACAACTGATAGAGACATTTGACAGAAGGGCGACTTCTACTACAGTCACTCAATCTCCCATATAAACACGAATATCAGTTAATAATCAAGTACAGATATCTTATTTTGGTTCTAAAATAATCATTTATAACTACATAATAAAAATATAATTGATAAAAATAAAGATATGTAATGGGGAGTAATATGAATTGTTATAAATCTTGACAACAGTGTGATTAAGAGACCTGTCCAAATCAACATACCGTTTCATCTAATATTTCATAACTAGGATAATCAAAAGTTTTAAAAAGAGAAACATTAATTTACTGAAAGTGCTATTAATACATACTCTTTTAAGCTAAAAATAGAAGTCTAATAGTTCTCCACAAAATTTTAACAACAGAGTAGAAGCAAGCTTTCACAGTATTGTAAAAAAGACAACAGATCCCTCGTGATCCAGTATCAACTATAACCAATTTTCAAAAATGTTACATATGTAAAAATTGTGCAACAATTTATATGCCTACAATACTTAGTCATTGACTGAACGTGATAGAGTTTGATAGGTAGTGCCACTTGAGTTGACATCCAGCAGTCATTTATGTGTGTATAGGTGATTATCTGACTCATTTTCACTCTTATGTCAATATGTTTTAGTTTCGCTGATTACTTTTTATTTTTTGGTCTATCTTTTACAAATGTTTCAATTATTGGATTTTCCATAATTTCTTTTATTTCTTCATTTTACTTGGAGAAATAATCATATCTTTTCCAAAACCAGTTACACCCAATATCCACTAAATATGTGAAAGCTTACCTGGTATGCCTTACTCTAAATCAAATTAAATCTACTAAATTTAAGCAAAGTCTATTTCAGTACCAAGCTGTTAAATGCAGTAATCCAAATACCACGACTGGTATTACTGAATATTCATTAGTGTAATTCTCTGAATGGTCAACACTATCCAACTACAAATTATGCAGGTATGAATACTCAAATGCTGCAATTTTCTAACATTGACAACCAGTCATGAATATTCAAACTGTGTAATGTACAGTGCTACATACAACCAACTGACCTCTTGCTAAGCTGTCTCATATAAATCTGTGAATATTCAACATACAGCTCATATGAATAATAATTATTACAAATAAATTCCACACATTTGTAGAAATACTTTAATTTATTATTTATTTTTTTTTAAGTTTGGTTTTGGCCCTGAACTAACTTAACTAATAAGATGAAAATGTATGTGCAAAACAAGAAAAATAATTGGCTGTAGAATAAATAAAGTTCCAGCTATAGACCATTCGTCTGTACAACAAACAGGCAATGGCCAAGACAATAGATTCATTTTCACTTTGATTTTTATCCCACCTCAACTGGAAGTGACAATGAATGGTAATCATACCATTGCTATTCAAGTAGGTTTAAAAGGACAACTGCCATTAACTTGAACCTCCATTGCCCAAGAAATGGTAACATCCAAATACAATTATCTTCTTAGCTCACTAATAACAGCAGCCCACCTTTCTAATGGGTAGGTCCTCTGAATGCAGAGTGGTTCAACAGGTCAAGCATTGATGACTTTCCCAAGAGCATGGATTGGAATCCCATTCACGGAGTAAGGGGTTTTCAAAAGTATTCCTACTTTTCTCCCACTTAGGACTGATAGTCATTCAGGGTAGTTGGCATTTCTTTGCAGATACGAACCTTGCCTAGCTCCCAGGAACTTGTAATGTTGAAACTCATTGATGAACACCATGCCAAATAGGTGTTGCAGACTTTGGAATAATTCAAAGGTGAAAACGTTTGGTTTAAACACTAAAATAGTCCCCCTATTGAAATGGTATTGAACAGGAGTAAAGAAGAGACAAGTACCAAATATTTTGTCCAGCTAGACAGTTGAAAAAAATCTGGTTCCTGTTACAGATTCAGCTGGATCATTACAGAAATCGGGTCAATTTTTCTCAAATTGTGGTCCCAATTGCTACATGGGAAGATAGTGATAGGTTCATACATTTATGTAACTTCCAAAACTGTTTTTAATCTGTTTTTCAAAGATTACCCAAGGTATTTCAGTTTCGGGTGTTCAAGACTCATCTCCCTTTACATGTAAACTCACAATGGAATTGCCTCATAAAGTATGTAGTTTAGAACAGCTTTTATGCCCTCATACATTCCTGGAATTGACAATGGAGACAGTTTCAAATTAAGCCTATTAACGGTTGTCCCAAATAAAGTAATCATCATTAAATAGTATGTAGTATGTTAAGACTAGTCCTTTATTTGAGAATTTGGAAGCAAAATTATAGAATCTAGGTTCTCAACTAGCAGCTGGTGGACCACATGTGGCCAGTGACATAGAGCTTACAGGTATACTCAAACAGCCAAACAATTTATACAACAAATAAACTATTTGACAGGATTCTGGCTGTCATTCAAAACACTTGAAAAACCTGTCTTAGACCATAATTCCACGTACTGAGAAACATTCATTCTTGCCCAAATTTATCTAGCAAGTTCCAGCCAGAGTTGAGTTGTTAATAGATAGTGGTAGCTTCATTTTTTTTTTTATCTGTATATACTATATGATTAAAGATTTTCAAATATGGAAGATTTTGGTATTATATTACATTTCACATCAGATGATGTTTCATGTCACTGCTAGCTGTGAGACAAATTTCCTATTGATTTTTGTGCACGAGTCCACTGGATTTCAGATAAAACTATCGGGCAGATCTGGTTCCAGTCAGGTCCCAAAATTTGAGTCCGATGCATCCCTTTCCCAATATAAATCCATCTTCATAGTTTGAACAGACACATGATCAGGATCATATTTATAATGTCTGAACTCCTCTTTATGGAAGATGCAAGACAGATCTGACCACACAAGATGGACTCATCTACCTCAACTGAACACATATGTTTACGAAGGTGAGATTTAGAAACTGAGCTATTGTGCAGGAAGGAGGAAAGTTAGATCTTACAGTCCTCCCCCACCCTTCCCCTCCAACAGTAGTGTAAATACATGTGTAATTTGAAGTTGATATTCCCTTGACACTTGTTTCATGTTCATGTATCTTCATTCTTTGTACGTACTTGCACCATATACATGGTGTCTTGTCATGAGCTGCTACCTTACAAGCAATGAAGCCCTCCTTATATTAATATAGCCCCGTAGTCTCACATACCCAGTATGAGAAGGGTCTTTTTATATTCTGGTAGGATATTGAAAATATGATATGCATTCAAGCTTTCTGCTAACTTAGTCTGAGGACAAGTAAATTTCAAACTTTCCAGAATAGGTGCAGACCACAGACTTAAATACATGGACATAGGATCACATAACCAATACGGTCACCACTGTTCAAACAAGTTTAGGCTTACCAAGATGGCCGCCGGGCTACTACAATTTGCCCAATTTGACGATGAATCTGCATTATTTTGGACAAAATATAAACATGAATGAAAAAACACTATCACAATCCTTTGTTTAATTTGTTGAATTTGACCTGAGCTTGCATCCTTTTGAAAATATTACAAGTTTAATTCTCACACAATCTGTTGATACTAAGCCACTTGAGCAAGTCCAAACTTTTACACACAAGAGTATAGCAGGCGGCCGTATTGGTCAGCCTACTCGTGTGCGTACAGTGGCAACAACTTACTCATACGACGTTAGTGCTAGCCATAGAGTATCCTACACTATGGTACTAGACTAGCCTACATGCTCTATCCATACATAAGAAGTCCGTGGTATAGGCCTACTTAGACTTTGTCCATTTACATGGGGCATGGCTGAGGCATAACCCAATTTCTGAGCATAATTTCTATCACAGTATAATGCCCTTAATGTATTGCCCAAAAAATTATCATGGCGATTTGAGTTTATTCAATAAAAGATATTTTCTTTGACAAGTGCTGATGAACTGATTTTCAATGAAGTCAAAATTATGGGCAGTAAGACTGTCACAATATCATGGTTTACAAAATCAAGAATTAAGAAGTAAAACTTAACATAAAAGAGAGAAAAAAACTTCAGAGTATGAGAGTGGGTAAAATATATCGGAAAGAAATACAAGCGAAGACATTGCACTAGCCCTAATTTAGCAGTTTCACATTGCTAAGGAAACTCTACTACCTAGAAATGTGCTTTAAACATTGTTACAAGAAGCGTATCCAGACGCTTACCATTTCAAAACGATGACGCCAGTGGATAAAAATGCAAATCCATCATATTTTCTCAATGCATTGTGGTTTATTCATGGACATCTGTGTGATCCCAGACATCTGTGTGATCCCAGAATGCTCTGTGGTACTTCTCTCCTGGTTTGAACTTAAAGGTATACACCACTTGACTTTTTCAACTAGCCTGTCACACTGCCCTCTCTCTGTATGTGACACTGCCATTTCTGATTGTGACATTGCCACTCATGTGTGTCACACTGCCATTTCTGTGTTACACTGCCATCACTGTCTGTCACACTGCTGTCTCATGGTTCTGACCTTTTGGTGATTCTTCATGCTCTACATGCAAAAGTGGGAAAAAATGATACATGATTCCTGAAGACTGTCATTACAAGATTAACCTTCCAGCTTTGTGCTTAGAAAGGTTCATACTATAAGGAAAAATATTCAGATAAAGAATACTCTCATGAGTATACTAGGGGTAACTTGAGTCCATAAGTGCATTGTAAATGCTACTATACTAATGTGTGGGCCTAATGTTATAAGTATAAACACAAAAGACTACAGCAAGAGTATTATGGGTGATAAATTAACTCAAAGTTTTGTTAGAAAAGGCAATACATTCTATTTTTTGATTTAGTAATTCATGAGTGTGGAGAATAATGGTATTTGAGTTTTAAGTTTCTCTATACTCTGTAGTGAATGATTCCAAGTACCATTAACAACAATGTGTTATATACTGCAATCTTCCTTTCAAAAACTCAGTTCACAGGGTCTGTTCTGTTCTTGTTGTCAACAGAAACAAAAAATGAGGAAGACATATCTGTGAATAATCATGGAAAGTTTCACTCATTTTAATTCAGCTTTTCCATATTTTTACCATCAAAGCGTTCCTTAAGTGATCAACTCATGGTGCCATCTTCTACAATCAAAACTTGCACAAATACTCAACCTTTTAGACATATTACCCCAAAACATAACCAATATTGCTTTCACTCTAAACAAAAGTGTTGTTCTTAAGGCACTCTAAACTCACTTTCAAGGTATTCAGCTAATTCACTATCCTCTGCTTTCATTGCTTGTAGTCTTGCGGTATTTCCCTGGTAATCAGTCTTGGTGAGAGAAGCACCTGCTTCCACTAGCATGGTGCAGATAGTCCGTCTTGTGTACCAGGCTGCCTTATGTAATGCTGTTTGATTTTTCTCAAAATCAACTGCATCTAGAAGGGACTTTGGCCCTAAATATGAAAAAAAAAAAATTCACATCAAACATCTAATTCAATACCAAGATCAGTTTCTCCACCAACCCCACCCCCCCCCCTAAGCTATTTGATACTTATAATTAATTTCCTGAAATTTTTACATGTGTACAAAGGCTTTTATAACAGGATTATCTGAAGCACTTGTTGGCGTCATTACACGAGTTACAATGTTCCACATTTTGTGATTTGTGACACAACTCTGGATCTTGAAAATTTCTCTAACTTTTCTCCACACTTTAATGAAAATTGATAGAAATTTTGAAATATGATGTCACTTTTAACATTTAATGAACATGTTCAATGTTTGATTCATACTGGAAACAAGAGCAGAACTAAACAGGTGATACATCAAAACATATGGTAAGCAGGCTTCAAAATAAGCGGGCGCTTGGGAGTTATTTGTGCCCTTTAATTGGAAAATAGCACCTGGAGACTAAACGACACCACCAGGCACTATTTTCTCATGAAAATAGCGCCTGGTGAAATTTTCTAGGCAATGTTTTTTCAAGTAAATGGTGCCCGGAATAAATGTGCAGACAGTGTTTCCTTGAGGAAAATATGCCGGGATCCCCTTTTCTCGTAGAGATAACTGTCTGGCTGTATTCAAACTGGCCAGCAGGTAGTAACAATAAGAAAATCCCAAATGATAAAATACAAAGTAACTCCTGGGTCACCAAAAGTAGCTCCTGTTCCAGCCTGAAAGCCTGTGGACCAGGAGTTAATTTTGGCAGAAAGTAGCTGCTGGTATTCAACTGCTTATTTTGACCCCTGGCTGTATTATTATACTGATATCAACTGTGTTTCTTTCTCTGATACAGCACAAAACATGAACCTATAGACACAAAACCATGGCAAACTTTCATAAACAGATGTTGAAGAACTCTTCTTCGAAAATATCGGTGGATGGGATCAAAAGGTACCCTGGAAGATAGTCCAAAAACACTAAATATCAGAGCCAAGAAAAACTAGTAACAAGTCATTCCGCTGGCAATGAAGCAAAAGTGTGACTTATAGCAAGCTGTGTTGGAAGTGAGTAGGACGCCATCTAGTGGGATTTATTCATTGCCAAGAGTTATTCTATGGGCTGTCCAATAAGAGTAACAGGAGGTAAGTAGGAGTGTAATAGATACCTTGGTGTACATATAAAAGCCAGACTTACAATTTCTTCCCACACTGGGCAGGTACAGCTCAGGGATCAGGATTAGTCCAGCTTATTGATTTATTAGCTTTGGGGTCTCCTTCACAACTTTTCTAACAAAAGTTAAGGAAAGGACATACTTCATGTTAGCCTTTAATACTCAGAATGAGGTGAATAAACACATAAAGGGATCAAAATGAATGAAAAGCCAAACATCAGTGAACTGGATACTGTACGTATAGGCAACTACTCGACTATTTAGAGGTTGGCTTGTATGAAGTCCTACAATACCATAAGAAGACCAGGCTACAATGAGCCAACAATGAAACTTTGAAAGTTACATCCCTAGACATGAGCACTACATTTTCAAAACAGCCTCCTGCATTCACACAATCTGCTGTTTGTTATAGCCACCTCCTCTGTTTTCACTATTGCACTTCATGTGGGTATCACATGTACAGTATAACACTCGTGGCAATACTGTATAATCAGATTTCTGTGTACTTTTTAGTACTCCAGATGTGCATTTTAATGGCTGCACTTTTAATATATTAAATCTCTATACACAGCAGACTTGTAGTGAGTATGTACTCATACTCATGGGTTTGCACAATTACCAGTACTCATACTCATGAGAATTAATTTGTACTCATACTCATCCTCACAGATTTTGAAAAAGCTCTGCATAGGGGCTAATGCAAAATTTGAACTCGTATTCATGTAAAAGGACATACTCTCATTCGTACTCACAACACAGACACTGCCCTTGTACTCAAACTCAAGATGTTGTACTTGCACTGCAAGTCAGATACACAGTACAATCATACAGATTGGCTTGCAAGATAACAAAGAATTTAATAGTTATTGGTTTCCCTCTATCAATCTTGCTGATCTTGGGACATAAAAGCTAGAAAGTAGAAAAGCCTGTATATTTCTAATCTTTCACAGATGCAGTGTTTTTAAAACATACTGATGATTTTTAAAACAAGAGCCCAATGGGCACTATGGTTCCTTGCTAAATGAAATGAAACTGAGCCATGAGCACAGCATAAAAAAAAATTTAGCTAATGTGAAGTTTGCCTGTAACTCTGGTGACTGCT